>LQNK01000486.1:70641-103441 GCA_001586405.1 Phoebis sennae | reverse complement strand
GATTATTTTAAGTGTAAATTTATTAAAAAAAAATCCATACAATATGTACATTATACATATATGTTGTGCATATTATTAAGCACATAATTTTTATGATATCACATATTTACTACGTTCGCACTTCTTGCTATGACTTGTTATTGCTGCCTACCTCTATAAGAGAGAAAAACTAACCATGAACCTGCATTAGTGAGAAACTCGGGTTAGTGAGAAACCTCTATAAGCGAGAATAAAATGGTGGTCCCTTCAACTCTCGCTTATCCAGGTTTGACTGTATTTAAATAATGGAAGCTTTTAATTTGTAATATTATTTTACACTTTGAAATTGTGATATTGAATTCAATTTTAAAAACACAGTTACGCTTGCAATCTTATCGATAAAATGATGAATGAAATGTTAAATTTGGTAGTTTTCAATGAAATTGCCATTATATACCTTTCATAATTTAGAGTAAAGTAAATTAATTAATATTTATAACTCAAAATCAAATCTAGAGGAAATAAAGTGACGTTGTTGAAGAAACATACAATTATTTGATTCTATGTTTTTCCATGATTGATAAATATCAATCTTTCTTATAGATCATAGACAATTCTTTCGCATTGGTTTTGATGGTTTCAAAAGTTTGTGTTTTTAGAAATGTAATAAACACTCACTCAGATTATAATGAATACAAATCTGTTTTTTAAAACGAAATGGAATTACCAGCAACAGAAAAGGGTAAAATAGATCAAATATTGTTTTACAAAATAGACGAGATGCGCAACAATCGTCAATTTACCGAAATAGTAAACTGATCACTTATATCCGTTATTACGTATCGCTCGGATATTGGTAATTGTACACACCCACACGTAATCATGTGTAATAGCACAAAATAGATACTGAAGTCAATCTTGTATGAACTTCACTTTTAATAGATAAAAAGACAGAAAGAAAGAAAGAAAGAAAGAAAAAGCTTTATTACCTTTTACACTGCGACAAAACAGATAAAAAAGAAACTTACAGAGACGTGACCGCTAAAACGTCTCACTCCCTCTGATGAAGGTCCGAATTGGTCTGAAACTATAGGTTTATACCTAATTAAAAATAAACCGTCTAAATACAACTAAATGCACTTTTATTATGCACCTTCACTCCAATCGTGGTAAGAAGGGCCACTGAAAATCAGCACTTAAGTTGTCATTGACGCTTTTGCATAAGCTGATAAGCTGAGTGGCCACCTCATTTGGCTCTGTACCATTGCACAGTCGTGACTCGTGATGTCTGTATTAGAATTAAGTTACATTTGATTTGTGTCCTGCTGAGTATATTGCTGAGTTAAACAAATTATTTTTTGTCTTTGTCTAAATAAACGATTGCTCAGTAATCCTTAAATATAGGTTATTAGCTCGATTAGGTGGTAGACTTATTATAAATCTATAGACTTCGCAGGCAGATTCTAGCAATCACTCAATGTTATGTGTTATTCGTTTTATGAAGGAAAACCCATTTCAAGATTGTCTTATAAAAATAAACATACAATGACAATTGTAATGTAGGAAACAAAAATAAAAGGGGAAGTCATCCGATGTTAAGTGATTACCGCCGTATATGGAAAGTGACGTTTTGACTTTAGAGAGGGGATAGGGGAAATATTAATTTAGAGGGAAAAAAACGTATATGAGAAAAAATTTAAGGTATATGATCTGATTCTATAAATAAAAAACTAGTCGTTTTACTTATGGTACAATATCTTGCTAGTGTAAAGCGTATCTATATTCTATATTAATATTATAAAGAGGAAACCTTTGTATTTTTGTATGTTTGTATTGAATAGGCTCAAAAACTACTGGACCGATTTCAAAATTTCTCTTACCATTACTTAGAGGGATTCTTCCGAATCCGTATAGGCTATATTTCATCCCGAAAAATAGATAGTATATAATATTATGCTACGGGAGCGAAGCCGCGCGGATTAGCTAGTCTATAATAAAAGTGGCGGTAATATAGCTATCAAAACTTGGATTACGTCTCGGGGTTTCACCCGCGTAACTTTTGGTCCCGTAGCAATAGCAGGATTAAAAGTATTACAAAATATATAACGAGATATATGTGTTTGTTGCTCTTTCACGCAAAAAATACTGAATCGTTTATGATAAAACGTGATATACATGTAGGTAAGGGTTCATTTTAATCCCGAAGTTGCCGCGGTGTTACGCGGGTGAAACCGAGGCGCGGGTAGAGTATAATTTATAAGTACATTGTAAAATGTACCATTATTTTGTAATATACGCACCATAGCCTACAAAGTAATAAGATGATTATATTAAATACAATTCATAAAGGGATAATCCTAAGAAAACAACTACCTTTATTACACTGTTAGCAAGCCCCAGGGTAATGTTACACGAGGGTGACTATGATTTTTACTTTATATAAATAATTATTTCATTTAAAATATTGATAGATAGTGAGAAACTTAACATAGATGTATATCCTAATAATATTATAAATGAGAAAGTTGGTGAGGATGTATGTATGTGTGTTTATTACGCTTTCAAGCAAAAAATAAATAATTTACTATGATTTAATGTACAAAAAACTACTTTGAGATAATGAATAAAAATTTTGATAATTTTAAGTTACAAGTAGGTAATTCGCAATCAATATCTAGATATTTTATAAATACGCTTTTGACTTTCTTTAAAAAACCATAATAAATCATTCTTTAATTAAAAATAAAAATTGTAACTAAAAATTATAAATCAAAATGTTTAAAATCATGGCCACCCTACATTATAATACATTTTTACGAATAGGCGTTAGATTTATGGACCTACTAACGTGTTAATAACATCTTAAGCACTGTTATAGATTAATAAACTGCAAATATAATATTATATATCTCAATCATTAATATTTACCCCTTATTGAACTATAAACATTTTATTTATACAAAAAGTTATATAAATAACTTTTTGCTAAAACATAGAACCGACTTCCTCACACTAAAAAGTAGAAAATAAATGTTACTTTCGTTGAAATATATACAAAATAGGTGCAAAATCTTGTTTAATTGTAAAAAAAATATAAATATTCTCAAAATACAAAATTTTATAATTTTTAAAAGCAATTGCAAACCCGAGCAAATATTTAGTTGCATCATGTGAGAACCAATTATCCGAGAAATGTTCCCTTCCTCTGTTATTTGAGGTCCAAGTCAGAAACGATTATACTAAGCATACCATAGCGTAGAAAGAAAGAAACGTTTGTTTACCTGAATTGAAATATATTATTTAATAGTAATATAATGGAAAACATAACAATGAGGAAAAACATAATAAAAAGTGCTATAAATTATTGTTTGTTTTAACGCAAGTAATTCCCATATCAATAAAGGATTTTAATCGTGGTTTATTTTTACATTATTATTAACCCGTCAAACAATGAAAATAATACGAAAAATTAACACAGTTCCAAAAAATAAACGGATAATTAAAAATAATAAAACGCGTCTAACTCCGTTGACGTTCCTTGTTTACCATTAATAATTATTTCTATCTTTTGAGGTTACAACGGAACTTCTAGTGACATTAAACGAATTTCATTTATTTTTCGTATAAGATGATGAAAACATGTTGTCAAAATATTTGTAAAAATGTTGGCTTATACTAAGAATAATATGTACTGTAATTTGTTGCAAGCATGAAAAGAAAAAAAGTTTGTGCTACTAGTGTTTATGGACGATGGTCATCATCTAACATTGGATCTCCTTTATTGCGTGTATATGCACAAAAAAATGATAAGAGCTAACAGCTAGCGTAACAGATTAGCGTGGTATGTCATGAGAAGGGAGGAGGAGCATGTAGTTAGGAAAGTATTGGATATGAATGTGGATGGAGTGAGAGGCACAGGGAGACCGAAGAAAGTGTGGATGGATTGTGTGAATAAAGATATGAGTGTGAAAGGTGTGACTAAGGAGATGACGGCTGATAGAGGAGCATGTAAGAAAAACACATGTTGTGCCGACCCCACCTAGTGGGATAAGGGCAGAAGAAAGAAAGTGCCTAATCACCTAATTTTATACAAAGTTCGCGCTCTGTGTACGTCATATAAAGTGTAAGCTTTAACTGTTTATGACGCACACAATCATATTATAGTCATAATCAGCAATTTCACAGTTTACCCAACCAATCGATCTAATCAAATCAAATATACACGTTTAAATCAATAGTTAAATAAACTATATCTTATTTTGTAAATAGAAAACAAAGTAACAATGTAGCAATAAAAATATAATTATATTGTAAACAAAAGATATGTTTACCGTGTAATTGTAAATGTATTATTTGTTAAGTTTAAAATACACAATAAACAACTTTAGTAAATAAATCTTTTTACGACATATATGTAGATAACTTGATATTACTTAGTGAATAGATTTCAAAGATTATGAAAAATAGTATAATGAAACTATAATAAATAAATAGTATAATTGAACTCGATCACTGGCTAACTATCATTTCTATGTAAAAACACCGCAAAGATGCACTCGATGCCTCTTCCGAGGCTCCTAAAGACTCGACACTGAAAGTAAAATTAATGAAAATGCTTTGAAAGCCACCTTTTTACCACCTCCCCAGCAAGAGACCGGCGTGAAGCAGTATTGCTATGTTTCGTACGGTGAGCGGGTGCCCGGAGGCCTGTATCCCACTCCTCTCTCGTCCTGTTCTACTCATACAAACTACAAAAATAAGACTATTAACTATAAGAAAAAGATGTATAGAAAATAAATAAACAAAATAAGGGTACTCGTGGCGTATAGACAAAACAACTGTTCTTCTAAAGAATTTTTGTTATATAAAATTCAAAATACTACTTTATTAGAAGATTTTCCGGGGAAAATCGCTCATAACTTACACTGAATGATTAACACGCATTTGGTCTTATGTAGGTGTATCACAAAATTCTGTGAATTGTCGCTGGTGTTAATGGTGGAAATAAATTATTTAATAAAGCTTAGGAAGCTCCCAATTAGCTGCAACACTTTTAACACTTTACTTACTGATAATTGAATTAACATTGTGAGGTATAGCATTTATACAAGGCCATCTTTTATATTTTTACCGTAATATAGCCGGCCAGGTACACTGTTTTTGTAAAAAGTATCTTTATTAATTACTAGCTGCGCACCAGGGCTTCGCTCCCGTGGGAATATCGGGATGATATATAGCCTATAGCCTTCCTCGATAAATGGGCTATCTAACACTAAAAGAATTTTTCAAATCGGACCAGTAGTTTCTGAGATTAGCGCGTTCAAACAAACAAACAAACAAACTCTTCAGTTTTATAATATTAGTATAGATATTCCGAGAGCTAGGAACATTTTTTGGGAAGGTCTTTGAGGCAAGCTGAAAACTTGTGTGATGCCTCGTATTATACTTCTCTCACCAGCCAGGTCTTCAGTTCCATGTTAGCGAATAACAGGACAATCAAAATGGACCTAGCTCTCGGAAGATTAAGCATGTAGTCATCGTGACAATTTTTGTTTTTAATTCACTCTTGCCTGCCTCATATATTTAAATAGAAGCTAATATGTTCTTATATTATTTGACATTTACTGCAATTGACACAAATTATACAAATAAAGTCTATTCCAAGAAACGTTAGCTTCCAATTGAATATGTCTGTATAGACCAGGATAAAAATTGCTTGTTTATCTGTCATATCCTCGTGTTTATTCTAATTCCTGGCGACCCGCCCCGGCTTCGCACATATATGTATATTATTTACAAATGAACATCCCTCTTGAATCAATCTTTTAATCAAAATGCGTTGGGTACTTTTCAAGATCTAAGACAGCGGAAAGAGACATCCACGTGGCTTTGAATTCATTTGAATCATTTGGCTATGAAATTTGGCTATCACCACGTAGTTTAAAACGAACGTTAGAACGTTTGTCAAGTGTTTAAAACAACATAAGGAAAAATGTATCCCACCTATGCAAATTGTAACCATAATCATAATGCTAAGAAACTATTTAAAATAACTTCCCACAATAACATGGATTGTATTAAATATTATTATAAACATTAATGCGTAATCAAGATTTCATAATGTGATAGATATATAATTTAATAACAAAAATTGATCTATTGATATACAAAAATATTATTATAGAAGATCGTTTGATTGAACATGTTTTTTCTTTAAGGTCACAGGACGGGGTATTTAGTAATATCGGTTTTATATCGAGTAGGTGAAACGAAAGATATAAATACTTAATATAAAGATAGTTTAATAGGTTTTAACCAAAAGATGTCCTGTCGCCCGAAATTAGAAGCATTTTAAAGATACATTAACGTAAAGATTTTAAACTTCGTATAACACAAAATATATACCCGAAACATTCATAATAACTGTCCTTTTGATGTGCCTATTTCAATTTCACATTGTAGTAAGCAACAAACACAAAAAATGCGATTAAACAATCATTTTCGTCATTCATAAAATTGATTCATAAATGCCAGCTCTATAAAAACGCCCAATGATTTATGAATTCATTAACAAATTAATAGTATTTGTAAACAAACAGTCCGAATACATTACAATAGCAATAATCGTTAATTCGCAGCATGTGCGCGCCATTTTCCTGAAACATTTGCACGGCTGTAACGCGCTTCCGGTCTAACATAGATTATTAAAACTATTGCAACAGATACTGCAATATGCTTTTGATATTAAACTATACATTTTTATTAGATTAGCCTACAAACTATTTGTTTGTTATTTTGGAGGCATGGTCTATACTACTAAAATAGTGCAAATTATCAATTGATGCACTATGATTCATGTGTTAAAATTTAAATAAATATTAAAAAGTCTGCATTATTTATCTGTATTATAAGCCTATTAAACAGGACCGTCTAGACTTAAGCTTTCTGAGAAGCCATGAACCATGTTTAACATATCATGACCTATTATTACCCATGAATGAATGAATACTACAATTGCTTCTCATATCTATTCTATGTGTGTGTACTCTTTGACCTGCGCGGACGCATTATAAAGAAGTATAAGGTCGCATTACTCAGCCCATCCGATCGGTCAGTTTACCGCGAACGCGCGAGTCGACATTTCGTTAGCGCGCGAAATTGCAGAGATAAAACAAAAATGTTGTTTTACTTTTTCACCGCTGTGTTACTGTCCAGTGCACATGCTAAGTTTTATAAGGATTGTGGTAAGCAAAAAGTTTTTATTAATCTAAATTGATGTTATTGATAAATTGCTCCAAAATATTCGCTGCAATGATTTCAGAGCTGTGAGTCATTTTAACAATGTTTAAATTGACCTCATACGTATTTATACACGACGTCTAGCGAATAAAGATTATTAACAAATTTAAAAAGTTCTGAATTATAAAAAATATAATATTCGCTAGAGCATAATCTACAATTCTAATAAAAAAAAATTCACTGATAAGTAACTCTGGGTTGAATAAACTGACCGATAGAAGGACTAATGAGTAAATATGATTATATGAAAATATTGTTTACAGTTAGTAATCATTATAGACAAATAATATTGAAATAGAGATATCACATCAGTTGATGACAACTCCCACGCTAGAAACCTATTTTATAATGAGTAGAAATTGTTTATCCTTACTACAGTCAATATTTTTTTCACAAAATGTATGAGTATCGATTATTAAAGTATATAATCTGAGTATTGTAGGAGCGTGAAGGTAAATATGTTATTTTAGACAATTATTGAAACAAGATCTCTGAGGTCTTACAGGTCCTCAATAATTCTAAACACCACATATAATTACAGTAACTTCTTACACTGAATGTAAGCTATATTTAGCCTTACATTGCAAGGATAAATTACTGTGCAAAATAAATATTGCGTATTCGGAACAAAAGCAAAAAATTATTTGACTCATTCACGATGTTACTAAAATTTTGTTACGCTAGCGGTAATAAAAAATTTGTCACACTTCATTGTTTACAATATTGACCTTTCGTTTCGGTATATCGGAAGCGCAATCACTGCTCTTTGTTATTTGTATAAATTCAATTTGTTGATAAAATTTTAGAGGACAAAGCGATCTAATGTCTGCGAACTATAGTCCTGTAACACGCGTTGGTAAACGTAGAAGCGACTACGAACAATGTAACAATGTTTTTGTAATTATATTTTGTAATGTATCAAGAGACGAACGTATATGTCCATTAAAGGCCGGCAAAGCACCTGCGACACTCCTGGTGTTTCAGGTGTTCATGGGCGGCGGTGATCACTTAACATCAGATGACCCACGTAAAAAAAAGTATGTTGAAGCACAGATAATATAATACTATACGTTGAAGTTAAAACTATAATAAAACCCAAAGGAAATTATATTTTTGAATAAAAATCTCTATGAAATGCAAAAAAAACGTTACCTGCTCTCAACTGAAAAAACAATGGCGTAGCTGGAAATGAAAATGTCACCCTTTGGCAGCTTAGCCAAGCCGCGGGAAGTGATTTATAATCTAAATATTGTTATTATTGATTACTTTCATGGGTAAGATTCCATGAAAAATGTTTGCATAGATATTCTGTTCGAATATGTGTCGCCCAAAGTCGCTCCAGATTATAATAAATTCCTTAATTTATGACTATGACGCGACGAACATACAAAATATACACTTTTTTGTAGTTTTTAAAATTAATATCGAAAAACCCAGTGTTTACATTAGTAAAGTACATTACTAAATCTGCAGCTACCTTTTATAAGGCCCCGACATAGATATATTACTACGAAATTACTACAATTCCATTGCATTTCAGACCTAAACGTGTCGTAATTTAACACGTACGTAATATTATATGCGCATTGTTTTAATTCTTTCACGCTTCACTACATAGTATAAAACAAAGTCGCTTTTTCTGTCATGTGTCATGTTGTATGTCCCTATGAACGCTCAAATCTTTAAAACTACGCAACGGATTTTGATGCGGTTTTTTTTAATAGATAGAGTAACTCATGAGGAAGGTTTTTATGTATAATATCATCCATTAAACCCGTGCGAAGCCGGGGCGGGTCGCTAGTTTAAATATAAAGAATGTTTTTTGATTTTTTGTTTTTAATTGTATTGATACATTAAGATTCGTTTTTTATCTCACTTACAACAAAGGAGGTTATCGTTGTAAACTAAGTACATTAAATTATATTCTATGAATAGCAGATTCTACTGTTTTGTGTACTATCACATGTTTTTATAAACCATATAATAATGCATAGATTAAAATGTTACTTGCGATTATATTACTTATCTCATTTTGCAAAAAACTACTTTTTATAACATTATCGTGTTCTTTGACTTATTGAAATCTTATAATTATAATTTTAAGCAACTAAGAGTTCTAATAAAATTTGAGACCGTTAAACTTTTAACCTACTTACTTGTATTTTAAGAAAATTCTGTTATTCTAAACATAACTCAATAATGAACACGAATTAATTTAAAAAGCTATTAATGAAAAAATAGGTCTATTAAACTCTTTGAATGGGTTGTTGTTAATAAAAGCTATGAATAGGAAATTATTCTTTTACAAGCGGCTCGAAAATGTTGATAAAAATTTCCCGCACCAAACGAAATTTAAATAAGGTTATCAAAAACCAATTTCGATCTTAATTCCGATAATATTATTATATTCAACAGTAATAACTTTTTTATAATGCCAACGTTTAATATTTTTACATCGTATGTGTAAAGGCATTGATGTTTGTTCCAGATTAAAATCTTATTAGACTTGTGACGTCAACGTATCACGATTTTTAAAAACGTAAAGTTTTTTAAAGAATTCACTATCAGTTACTACCACGCGGACAAGGGTGTCTGAAACATCCTTTTTAAAAGTGCCCATAACCTTCATGAGCAATTTCATACTCCAACTTGCGCTTTACCGATTTTAATAGGGTCAATCCACGGAATAGAAAAAAACACTCACGATCTCACGTTATACATTTTTAGGGACGTAATATGATTTTCATAAAAAATTCTAACTGCGCTGTGGTGTCATAGTAGAATATACTAATCTTCCGTCTTACTTTATTAATATCGTTATTTAAGGATAAGTGAGAGAAATAGTGCAATAGCTTTATAGCCTACAAAGAATTTTTCTAAACGAACTTTTTCCTCTTAATTTATTAAAATTCTAAATATACGGCTATTTACCACACAAGGTGCGTCTCTGCTTATATTTAATACAATATTTTATTTATTTATTTACAGGATCCACCCTCGCAAAGGTGGAAGACGTCAGTGTAAGCGGCTGCGCGCCCGACGCCAAGGAATGCGTCCTGAAGAGAAACTCTAATGTCACCATTGGCATCGATTTTACTCCTTGTAAGTTATATTATATTGGATTGGTGTAAATGCTACGGTCGTACGCTTGAAAACCGAATTTTTGATGTTAAAGATTTCATAAAATGTTTATGATACAAAATATCAACTGTAAATAAGTAAATTACATCTCTCCTCTATTGTATGTGCAATAAAGCATATTCATTATTTTTATAATTTTGTTAGAATATATGTAAATTATAAGTAAATAAGTAGATGAATTAAATCTCTTTTCTACTTAATATTTTGCTCATTGTCATTTTATAATTTATTTAGTGAGTTGTATGAGATGGCGGACTTTTGACCCTTCTAACAGTAAAGGTTTAGGTATTAAGATTAAAGAATAATTTTTCTGCATACAAAAATACAGTTAACTTACAGATTTATACAATGGGAAGGCACAGGCTTCTGAAACACAGTTATTACTTTATTAAGAGCCTGGGTCACAAATTTTTTGGGAAATGTCGATGAATAAATAAATATTATAGATAACGAAGATTCGCGAACAACAATACTTAGCATTAGAACTTACCATCTTTTACCTGATGAAGTAGACGGCGTACTCGTGTCATTAACTTACTAACAAAAAACTATTCATTCATACGTACTTTGAAAAAAAATTTATATACCAAAAAATTAATTTTTTTTTCGTTTTTTATGATAATTAAGCAAAAAATCATAAAATAAACTTTAGGACAAAAACTAATTGTGTAATTTTTTTTTATTTTTTTTTTCTATTCTATAATAATATTCTTATCTATTTCAGCCAGCGACATCAAAGCCATCGACACAGTAGTGCACGGCATCATCATGAACCTACCGGTGCCTTTCCCCATGCCCAACCCTGATGCTTGCAAAGACGAGGGCTTGACCTGCCCTATAAAGGTATTAAATTAACTACGAATGTAAATTTTTAATGGCAGAAAATTGTGCGTCGTAGCCTGTAAATATAGTCATAGACAAAGGAGGGGAGTTTTGGAATCATGTTGTCTATAAGTACTAATATTTTAGAAAGGAAAGATTTGTTTATATTGAATAGGCTCCGAAACTACAGCCGTTTTGAATGAAATCTACTAGTTAAAGGTACCCAGATTCTTTAAAACCCCAGGAAAGGTTTAGGATAGTTTTTACCCTGAAAATCCTACGTGAAGCTCAGCTATTATTT
The DNA here is from genome assembly GCA_001586405.1 of Phoebis sennae. NCBI lineage: Eukaryota > Metazoa > Arthropoda > Insecta > Lepidoptera > Pieridae > Phoebis > Phoebis sennae. Next base: position 91,899 of record LQNK01000486.1, on the reverse strand, counting down.
ATCCATAGAATTCCATACTAAAAAGAAATGAATATGTTACAAGGAATAGATTGATCAGTTTCAAATAATAACTATTTGGCGCGTGTAATAAGGCGTAAAAATACATTATTGGCTATAAAGCCGAGTTATAACTATCCACTAACAAAGTTATAAGGATAATACCCCATTTAAGAAATCCCTTATATCCTTTCCGATGAGTTTATTGAAGTCCTTCACGCTTCACTTTGGTTAAACAGAGAAAATTCTAGAAGTTGTTTCTATTGTTTATCTATGACGTAAGCGTTATGGTCTTAAATTGATTTGATTAAAAAAACTGAAAACCGGATGAGTAATGCGCGTGATTGTTTGGATATAATTGCACCTACATTAAGATCAGAAGTTCTATCGATCTTACTCATAGTCATTAGAATCCTTCACAATTTCATTAGATATATCGAATTTAAAAGGCATTTTCACGACTTTCTATAAGGAAACAGGATCTTCGTTTGTAGGTCGTTTATCTCCTATATCTATAAATCAAAATTGTGTGCAAAAATGTATCCATTTCGAAAGTATTACCGACATTACTGATGTTTGTCCTACAAAATTCCTACTACATTAAAGTATACTTAACTAAATAAATATGAAATATATGTATAGATATTTTGCCTTTAAACGTTCTAATGTGATTTAAATATTACGCCCCAACAAAATAAAAAATAAAAATCTTCCTTATATTTTAAACCGAAATTTCTTTTGCAGAGCGGCGAAAAGCAAGCATACAGGGCAACATTACCAGTATTAAAATCGTACCCTAAAGTTAACGTCGAAGTCAAGTGGGAACTCAAGAATGACGAAGGAAAAGACTTGGTCTGCATCATCATACCGGCGAAGATCAACTAAATATTTAACCAATTTTTACATATATTTTCGTATCTTCAATGATTTTTAATACAAAATTGCTAACTACTTGTCAAAGCAAAGAACAATATAATAAATCAGGTTTTTTTTATAACTATTCGATTTTGCGGTCCTGCGTTTTATTCTTAGGCAGAAAAAGACTACCATTTATTTGATCGTAGAAGAGTATTTTTAATTGAATATATATTCAATTAAAATATATATTTGTTGAAGCGCAACTTCACATCTATATAAAGATTACAAATTCTATCTCCTACATTCCAAAACAAGTTTTTTTTACTAATCTTTTATAATAATTCTTTATAGGTTTGCATATTATTACACTATTGTTTGCAATTAACTATATTTAGAATTAATTTAATGATCACACACATTTTTTGTAAGATTAATACTTCATAGATATAGAAGTTTATTGAGTGTATTGTACTTGTAATGCCTCCTCTTCATATCATCAGATGTAGCTGCGGACGTCATCTGCGGATGCATCCGCCTATGTGAAGACGGGGTAATCTGCCTATCCGTAGTAGGTATTTTACGTCCGCCGATGCATCCGCCATCAATCCGGCTGTTGTCGGTTTTTTAGCACAGATCAAAGGATTTCATTACCTAGAAAGATGCGTCTGTCCACACATAGGCAGATGCATCAGTGTAATTTAAATAGCCAATTTATTCGTTAATACAATTTTACATTTTAAGTATCGTTTTTATTGTTTAAGCCATTGATATAGAATCAACTATAAGTACCTATCAATGGTTTTAACATTTTACACTTGAATCTGTAATAATTATTTCTTGATAAAAATGGCAAATATGAGTACTGAGGAAACATTTAAATTTATTGTTTTATATATAGCTAATAACCAACAAAAGATGGAGGATCTTTTCCCCTTTTTAACCACTCTATTGAGATGTACACTCATAAAGTATTACGTATTCATGTAATTGGCTAGAGCGGCTACGGACTACGGTCTCAATCTGCATTATTAATTCCATTCCATTTTCGCAAGACGCACGACCTACGTCCTTCAAGAACGAGAAACGACTGATGCTTTGAGAGATGTGTGGACATTGCTAGCAAATGCATCGGCCGATACGTCTGGCGATATCCGCCAATGCATCTCTTGATATGTAGAGGCGGCATAACACAGATAACTTTCTGTGTCTTGTAAGCAAGAAATTTTTTATTAACGTTTAATAGTCTTGCCTTAATTTCACCAAAGTTGTACAATAGATAAGAATAAGTTTTAAATAAAGATTTATTTAATTAATTATTCGTTGTTTCATTACCTTTTAAAGATATTTCTATAATTATAATTTGTTTTTGTAGCTGGTAATTCTTTTTTCTATTTTTTTTTGTTTTAAGCTAGTTGTCATATTATTATACACAGTAATAAAACAATAAAAATGTAAATAATGTTATTTTATGTAAAAGCTTTACAAACTTAAAAAAATATACATGCATATTTTATCTTATTTATAAATTACATAGTCAAATACTTTTTGACTAGATTGAGAATTTACAAAAATAGAGACTAAATTGGAATAGCTTTATTTTTAAAAATATTCAAGCTGATAAGTGCACTTTTATTTAAAGAAAAACACATTTCAATATTTTCAATTACACTATAGTTGCGGGTACTGGCAATAGATTAATTAATATGTTTATTTGATATTAACCACCTGATGACGATGTATGAAACCGGTCATGCTTAAATAAATAATTACCTACTGTTAAAATTGTTAAAATAGTGGAATTGAAAGTATAAAAATGTGTTTTTCTTTAAATAAAAGTAACATGCAATTCCATTAAGAAGTATCAATACAAAGTACAAAGTATATGCTTAGTACTGTTAGGACGAAAATTAAATTTGACAAAAAATATTATAAGACAATATCAAATTGTTTTTTGCTCATATTTAAGTCAAAGAAATTTAAAAGAATTCACAGCGTCATTTACATTACACTGAAAAGAAACATCTAACTTTAAAAAAATATACTTAACTGTTCCATTTAAGTAGTATTAGTGAATTATATCTGATATTCGTTGAAAAGAATTATAGATTGGAAATGTTAAATGTGGCCATGCGATTATTCCGTTAATATAAAAGATATCCTAAAACTTTACACTGATATTGAAATAACAAGACCTAATGAGTAAATTGGTGAGAATATTTTTTTTTCATTAAAGCAATATATTAAAATTTTATATATTTTAATTTAAGCAATATATTAAAATTTTTGACTTATAGTGCCCCGATACACAGGTGACATGAACTTATAGCATTTTTCTTCTTTAAAATTATTCCAATTATCCAATACAAACAAGTGTCTCTTGCGGTTTTAGTATAGATAATAAAATTATATTGAACCATGTTATTCTGTTCAAATTTTTTTGATCCTGTAACTGGAAGATTAAATTTTTTTTTATCATGTACCATAAACAAAATCTCCCAATTGTCACTTTTTATTAACTGGCCCTTTACACTTACAACAAAGCTGTCCATTCTTATCTTTCTTAAAATACAAATTAAATTCTTGTTTGAATATTTTCCTATACATTGACTCTTTAACCGGAGACACTCCGTCCCTTTCACATTCATTACTATACATAGTATACATCTGTTTTATATTTAAATTCGCTTCTAAATACTGTTTCTTAGTAGAAAATTGTTTGATAGGCTTAGAATCAATTGTACTGAATGTCATTATATGTTTTCTTACTCTATTTTTTAATTCATCAGGCAAAGAGTGAGTGCTAGCACCCGATAGGCCCCTACCATCAGGTTTAGGTAAATTTAAATCTGATTTATTCAAATGCACGTTATACACTGGCTTTTGTGATATCGCTAAAGTACCTAAATAAAAATTCTTACACACAGCATAACGCACCGCACGAACTAAAAAGAAATATTTGAACGAATAGTTCCTTTTGAAATTACCGTCACTGTTTTTGTGTTCTTTGTGTCTGACTGAATTTCTTTCTGTTGTGTTTAATAGGAAATGTTTTTTCTCATTAGCGTTAAGTGAGTAGAATGCTTTAAAGATATGTTGTCTGTCTGTATCATTGATTCTTTCGTTACACTTGTATCGGCAGGACTTCAAGCAATCTTTAGTGTTTCGTACGCATCTTTCAGGCACGTATTTGCCTCGTCTACTGATGTAGGCCTCGCCTCGTTGGTGTTTCTGTTTGCGAACATTGCTCGCCCATTTGCTAGGGTTGGGTAGTTGACTGCGCATCCGTTTCTTTTTGAGAACTATTTCTATGTTCACTTGTTGTTCGCTTTCTGGTTTTGATCTGAAACTGAAAATGTGAGATTATGTTAACAGGTCAATAAATAAGTTTCTTTTTCTCTTTTTATTGCAGAGCAGGCAATTATAGAACATTTAAAGCAAAAGAAAGAATACATTATAATCAGTCTGAATATTACTTCCTCTGTAATTAAGTGATTACAAGTAGATAGAATTTCTAGTTTTTAAGTTTTTCACTATGTGTATTTTAGCACGATGTGTTACCTAATAAAAATAGTCAAAAAATATTGAATTCATATAATTAACATCCTAATCAATATCAATATTTTAAATATAAAACTCTATTTTGTTTTAACAATTTGAAAATAATACTTTATTTATGCTAATTACTAGCATTTTCCATAAAAACTACAGTTTGTATGTTGAATATTATCTAAATCTGTGTAATTTGTTAGATCAAAAAAATATAAACAAATAAACTTAATTTATTGTTATGTTTATAGTAGTCTTAGTACTTACTCTTGCTGCTTTTCCGCAATCAACTGTATCTCCGGCTCAACTTTAGCAATAACACACTGTTGCTCCTTCAAAAACGTTTCATACTGTCCATAATATTGCTGATGCACTGTACCAGTCAGCAAATGCTGCTTAAACAGTGGCACCTGTGGTAAAATCACATGAGACGTAATCTGTAACGGCTGGCAATCATTCTGCATAGATTGCAAAGGCGCTTGGATAGTTTGATGAACATTTTGCAAGTGAATTTGCTGGCAGGACATCACTGTTTGGTTCTGTGTGAGGACGTTCTGTATGTTCGTTTGGATATTCACTTGTGTGACCGGGTGTAACGTGTCGGTGGTCATGGGGTCCTGGTACGTAAGCTTTCCTTGCGTGTGAAGCGATGGATGTATTGATACGGACGGTTGGTATACTTGGACTATGTGCGGTAGACTCGCCGGCACTGTTTGCAGCTGTTCCATGGCTCTGAAATTATTATTTGCGGTAGTTGAATAACTAATTTTAAGCTACATTAAATAGACATAAGTGCTCGAGGTGCTAAAATGATATGGATACAATTAATGGTTGCAGTAATTATTCATTTGTTTACGTTAGGTAAGCGAAGTAAATAATAATAAACGTAAAAGTTACTCACAAAACTTTTAATGATAATCATGGGTATACATACGTACCTGCAATTTAAAACCCTTGAGAAAATGCAAAATACTTCTACTTAGCGTAGAAGATATTTCTCGAAATATAATAAATCTTATTAAATACCCTAAAGTAGAAACTTTCAAATCTTTATTTAATTTGCCATAGTTCCAACTCCTGTTACGTTTTGTGATCAAAACAATGCAATATGGACGCCAAATAATACGTCAAAAGTTCAATTAACTTCGAAATCGTTCTGAAATTCACATTTTGTATTTATTATAAAAATATATATTAAAAACTAAGATGAATTAAAAAAAATAAACAATAATATTTAATATCAAATATTAGGAATGAAATTAAAATTTTATATTAATGTCTTAGTGATGTACATTGGGAAAAAATCGGTAAAATGCACAGATAATAAATTAACAATATATCAAGCATTGATTTACAAAGTTTAATATATAAACCAAAGCTAAAATTTTATATTTTATAAAAATAACAAACATTATTACATCATAATTACTGAATATGTAAAAATACATAATTATTCATTATGCAACAAACTACAAAGAAACAAGTATGTATGTATATAACACCTAGTAAATGTCGTAATGCATATAATAGTCCACAACCTAGTTCTTGACATACTAATACAATCAAGTACTCTAAAGATCAACTATCCCCATCTAGTACCGACTTTGATAAAGAGTTAGTACAATAAAAATATTCATATGTATGGACCTAGCAAGCATTAAATTATCGAAATATCTTCATTCCTTCCAGCTATTAATAAAAAAACTTAAGAAGAATCATTGAAACTATATAATTTTGATCATTCTTTTGTAGGTACTTTCATTTAAATTATAACTATATATTCATGTTTTTAACACTGAACTGATGTTTAATATAGGTAAATAAAGATTTTGATAAAAAAAAACAAATATGCGATAGTATAATTTATTAAAAAACTAATATTGACATAATATTATCATAACAGTAGTATAATTACATCAAGTTTTATAACAATGATAAATTCCAGTCAACACTATCTCATTATGAGCCTCATATTTACAGTAAATGCTAAAGTATTTAATAAAGCTAATTAACACATTCGTTAATGAAAGTTACCCGATCGTAACATCACAAAAATAACAACCAAGTTTATGTATCACAGCACAATCACACGTTAAATTAAAATATATATAGCAATAGTGTTTTGTTCTGAAAAAATCTAAGAATTAAAAACAAATCATAGTTATTTCCACGATATGTGACAAAATAAAATTTTCCATTCTGAGTAACATAATAAAGGCAGTAGTACATTATTAATTGCTATAATTAATTTATACTTATAAACAAAAATATGTTTACAATCGATTAATACTGCTAAATATTTGGCTTGTTTTCAAACTTATTTTCTAAGAAATGGTAAACATAGTCATACACCACCAACATGATTGCACCACCGGGGCCTAATCGAAGAACTTTTGGTAACAATCCCTTGTACAAAGCACGAAATCTGTAAGAAATTTTATTAAAATGTTTAGTACAAATAAATCACGCCTTAAGTATTTCATAATCTTATATTTATTTTTAGATCATTACGTTGACATTTATACGTAATGCAAGTTCATGATTAGTGATCTAATAATAGATAGATAATTCATTCAGCTTTAAGATTTGCTATTGTCCTTTCGTTTGGACCTAACTTCATTTATCTTGAATAGTAGCAATCTATAAAACGCAAAATAATATTAGAAATTGATTTCCCAATATCCAATCGAAAATTAACAATCTTTTTATGATCTTCAATAATTGTGCGACGTAACTGGGACAACATTTTAACATAAAATGTTTAGAATATACCTCCGTCTATTGGAGCATACAAATATCTTGTTAAAACAAAAATATACATTTCGGCATTGTATTTTGGGTGAAAATAAATATGTTGCACAGACAAACATTTGGAAGCGGCCCAATAATTACCATTGCAGTGCAATGACGAAGTAATTTACGTAAATTGTAAATTGCATTCATGATCAAAGTCCAACTTGTACTAGATCGATATATTATGTTATACTGAATTAATATATAATTCAGTATTGCAAGATGAAAAAATTCTATTCGTATTATTAAATGTACTCAAATTCTTTAGGTATTATTAGACATTATTCTAGGTAAATGATTAAGGCGTAGGTGTTGATTCCGTTTGAGATGAAGAATCATTACACATATAAATCGATTTTAGATGTACTTTTTCTTGTGCAATCATTTAGGAGGAGGAAAAGTTTGGTGTAAATTCACGAACATCTAAGTAGAATGTGAAGAAAAAAATGTACATTTAAACGTAAAATATTAAAAAAAATACTTTTAATGCCAAAAAAAAGGTTTTACAATTAAAAAATAGAAAATTATAAATAATGATGGCAAAAGGCTATAATATAGAATCAGGTTTGATCAAGTGAATAGAGTACTTATTATTCCTAGGGCTTCTAAATCACATTGCGTCATAACATTGCATACCTAACGTGAGCTAAGTAAGTACATTTTTTATATTGCTTTAACTCGAGAAATAATATTTTTTTAATACTGTAATATGAATTTACTCGTACTGTATAATATGTTTAATCATACAGCTATTTGCAGTATCGTGTAACATTAATATTAATTATATAAATACTACCGTAACACATATCAACTGTTTGTTCTCATAAATCTTACGAAAATTATTATTTACTCTTTGGAAATGGAGACACTCGAGATAAAAATAATACCAAATAGATAAAATCCTCTCAGGTGGTTGATAAACAATGATAAGGTAATGGAAAACACATTACTTATTACAATTTACCATAACCATGATTTCAGGCACGATGCTCAGTCAGTTAGGCGTAACTAAGTTTAATTTTGGCAGAAGTCCATGCTAAAAGTGTTTTTAGATACAGAGTTACTACTGATTTTGTTATTTATTCTTTGAAAAAGAGTTGTTTTTTTTTATATTTTTAAATATAATAACACCCTGACCTATATCTTACACTGCGTTTTTGAATGCCATTATTAAATTGCGCAAATAACAGACGACATACATAACAGCTAGGGAGCAAACTCGCACTCCCAACGCAAGAGACATTCCTAGTAGATATCTAGTTGATTTGACTGTTTTTTTTAACAGTCGGCATGCTTTAAGGGGATAACATTTCAGAAACTTACCCTTCCTCCTTATAAACGAGGTATATAGCCCCAGTAGTAGAGCTATATTTCACGACACCAGGCATTGGCTGAGGTCCTTGAATTCTACTCTTCGCTACATCAAATGGTATGTTAACACAAGATCCCAACACTCCAGAAGTAAATCCGATTAGGACTTTACGGCCAAATTCAAGAAGCGGATCCTGAAAAAAATTAAAGAACATCAATTAATACCCCGTAATTATACTGGTATTTGTTTGCTTCATATAAATCCTTGCTTCTTTACTTCCTACTTAATATTATTTTAAATGCGAACGTTTGTGAGGATGTATGAGATGGTGTGTGGTTGTAACTCTTTCACGCAAAAACTACTGAACGGATAGTAATGAAACTTGGTGTCATGTAGGTAATGATTCAGAATAAAATATAGGCTACTTCTAAGCCCGGAATACCCACGGGATCAGAAGCTACACTTCTGGGTGAAGCCGCGGGGCGTGGCTAGTATTATTTAAATATTATAAATGCGAAAGTTACGTTATAAATGCGAATCGATTTAGATGAAATTTTGTACAGATACTGTTTGAAACCCAAGAAAGGACTTAGGATGACTTTTATACCGGAAATCCCACGGGAACGGTAGACGGGGATATTAGTTAAACTAAAATTAAGCATTGTATTATTTATGGTAATTTAGTTATTGTCCCATTATAGACTTTAAATTTTGGTCTTCTTTTGTCTTATAAAATACCTCAAATGTACGCAACTTACTATAGTTTTCGTAATAAAGTACAATAGTTCACTGAATGGAAAGATTTTCTGTGCCTATTAAGATAAAATGTATGGGTACATGTTGATGCGGCGGTGAATCACTTTAAGTATGTGACCTAAATTAGTTTTACCTATACTCGTACTGTGTTATATAGTTTGTGTTCTAATATTATGGCACAAAATAGCAACAATGTAGCATGTATGTTATAAATCTGCATAATAAGTGACCTGAGTATCATAAGTAGTATTATAAAACGAAAAGTCTGTTTGACGATTTACACGATAATCTTCGAAAATACCGGATAGATTTAGATATTCCTGATTTGGGATTTCTGAGAAAGCCTATCGGCTTCTAGTCACGTAATTAAACTAAGCGAGTGAAACCGCGAAACCCACCTAGCTTAATTGTTCTCATTTTATTTTTTCATAAACTATATTGTCTTGTTTGTTGTAGTCAATATATTACATAAATAGTATAAGAAAGTCGATAAGATTGAGATAAAATATAGAACGGTGAATGATCGGGCCGAGGTTATCATTGTGGCAAACAGTTATACCTTATAAGAAACAAATTGCTTTCCTCGCAGTTGATAAAAAATTGTCAAGTAGGGAATTTATTACCATCCATAGGTTTCAAGATTTTTTTGTAAGTGGAGCTAATGCACTCCCGTCTTGATGAATTACAATTAATTGAAAAGCATTTATCGTGAAATTCTTGCAAATAGATTTACAAATCCTTATGATTACACTCAATCAACACAATCGCACGTACTCAATTTTCGTATTTCAATAATGCGAATAGTTCAACCGAGACGTAGTCCAAAAAAGAAATTTAAAATGAACTGGATATTAGAAAGCTTTAATTCTTTCGTGTATTTTTTATTAAAGTTTTACAATTCTTTCAAGTTTTTTATCCCGTGCGGCGACGGGTTCATGGGCTGCGGTCAGTCACATTATATCAGGTGAACCGTATGCCCCATTCGCCTGATAAAACCATTTTTATTTTTATGTTATATAAAAGAAAATTAAAAAAAATAATAAAAAAACAATGTACCTTCTCAATGACGATAGATATGTTTTTCTATATAAATTAAGAGAACAAACCTGATATTCCGGGAGGTATCCCTTCACACTGTGATAAAATCCAAAATACACCATATTGAATACACCATTTCGCGCAATAGTCGCCGTCAGTCCTTTATTCAGTCCTCTGAAGCCAAGACCGCTCGTTCGTACAATTTCCCTGGTCACAGTCCAAGTACTTGGTACCTGGGTTGCTAATTGCTTATTCGATTGAAGAGTTACTTTGACCACTTCGAACGGGTTTACGAGAATAGCTTCAGTTATACCTGCTCCTAGGCCAGCTAGAGCGAACGTCTGAAAAAGTTTTTTCTGTATTTAAATGTCTGATTTTTTTAAAATAATATACACCCTATAAAGAACAGGGAAATGAATAGTAAGAAACGTCAAATACGTATTTAAATGCTTAAGTAAAATGGTGGTAATGTGATAAAAACAAAAAGTATACTATAACACATTTTTCCAATTGGAAAACAAAATAAATAAAACTTCATTTTCGTTAAAGAAAATCGTTGCAACACAATTATTTAGAAAGTAAAAAAAAATAATTAAAAAGATGGATGCACAGAAATGTTCCTAAGATCTGTGAATTCAGTCACCAGCTTTTCCCTAAGCTACATTTTATCGAGTCTTGCTCGATTTTTATATTTTATTGCTGAGACAATTTCATAAATAATAATATTTTAACTTTTTTAATTCAGAAGGAGAACTATAGAAAATTAATAATAGTAGTGTGTTTAACAAATAATTTTTCAATGTAACATTTTATTTTAACGGTACTTTATTCCGTAAAATAATATAGAATTTTATTATCTATTTCACCGATTTATTATTGCTATTTTCGTAAAACAAGAAGTGACTTATGCTTTGGACTTAAATGAGTAAATATGTACTGACTGATAGTGATATTGTAAATATTTACGCAAGTTCAATTCAATCAGTAGTTTCGCAAATAAATGAATGCAAAATTAAATCATCCGCGAAATTTACACATATAAAGGTAATATTAAAATTGAGTAATTTATGTTTAAGGAAGTAAAAAAAACGATGAATAAAACAAAAAACTAACTAAAGGTGTCGGTGTTGGTGAGCCAAACATAAAAAATCTTTTATACTGTTCAAAAGTGAGGAACTTCACGGCTCTCTTCGGGGTTTCAGCTAAGATTGGTGGTAGAATTCCTTTCCAAAAAGATAATAAGCCTTCATGCTGGCGCATTTTTTTCATACAATCTACTATTCCACTATAATAATGAGGATCAGACTGATGATGAGTAGATCTTGTGGCTTGTAATTGTAGCCTCGTTTTTACTAAATCTAGTGGGTGCATTATGCACACTTCTACAAAACCAGCACTGCCACCAGCACCAACTTGCATAGCAGCTTGTTTTAAAAGTTTCTCAATATCCGGCATTTTGTAAGAAATTGAAATAATAGTTTACTATACACTTCACAATAATATCACCAGAAACACATAAATATTTTCACTTTGAAATAATTTATGAAATCTCTCAAGTTTTTATTTTAAAAATATACAGAATTGCGCCTTTAGAGTCATCTATCCATGAAGGTGAAATAGCGAACTGTGAATGACGGCCACAAAACAAAATACTACTCATATAAACTGTTCTATTTACGTTTATCGGTTTTTATAAATATAGTACAGCACTAGAATCTATCAAGACAGATGTCATCTGCGTCAAAAAAAATGGTAACATTACATCGTCTGTCACGTTGAAACTTGATTGTGTCAAAGAATCGAAAGTGTTGTTTCGACAATCAAGTGTAACTATACTTTAATTCAATAATCTTTATATTTTGAATTTTGTTTCCTAATTAACTAGGGAGCTTCCTCCAACACGGTCCCTTCTCAGTTTTACAAATCCGCCTGGAAAATTTTGCGTAAAACATATAGTGCAAATTTTGTTATTGTATTGTCCATACAAAATGGCAGTAGGAAGGAGAGACCTTCTTTTGGACATAAGCTGATGTAAAATATGAATAAAAGCGTACTTTGGACTGTTTTGTGTGAGTGGACAGTGAATTAAAAGTAAATATGTGGTTATAGCGCATAAGATGGGTTCGCAGACGTTAGAGATATTACGCCAAGGAATATGGGCATCTTTGACTGGCGGCTGGTTCTATGACCCACATCAGAATTTGTTTTGTAATACGGTGCATCTCTACATTTGGCTGTTTTTGCTCTGCCTTCCATTCTCCGTGTACCTGGTGAGTGATTCTATTTTTTTACGATTAATAGCGTGCGACCACAAATCAGGTCAATGCACCAGGTTGTTTTTTTGCCTGCGATTAGTCATCGTTGTTCATGAAAAGAATGATTTTAAGAGGAAAAAACGATTACGCTTAATTAACAATGTAAACATGTGATAATTGCATATTTTGTTCAACATTTATAGAAGTTAGGGAAGTTAATAATTACAAACAAGTCATTTTTAGTTTGTAAAAACATTTACCCATCTATTTATCAATTACATAAACTATAAAAGCCTGTTTTTCGGCTTGCTAGAGTCTAAAATTTAATTATGGGACAAGGTAGAATTGTATAACAGGATTCCCCAGAATATAACAGAATTAAACATCACTAAATTCAAGAGTTTTGTTAAAATGTTTTAGTGCAAAAGCCTTATTATAGTATTAATGAATACATGGATGATAAAATTCCATAGATTGTAAAGAGTAACAACTCAAGTTTCTTGCTGGTTCTTCTTGGTAGAGATAGCCTTTCGAATCAGTGGTAAATAAAAAAATAATGTTGTAAATGAGGTTCTTAAAAGAGGCAAATTAAGTTTAAAAATTTCTAAGTCAAAAGTGAGATTTTAATGTCCATCTGAAGTCATATTTCAGTCCAAATATATTAAAAATATTACTTCAAATAATTTATCTATTAATTTATTCTGACATTTTTATAATTTTTACAGTACTTCCCACCAGCAAGCGTTGGTTGGTTGGTATACTGTGCACTAGTGGCCGTGCTGTTCACCGTTCTCAAGTTGATCAACCATGGTCTGCATCACATGTATGATACTAATGAACTCATAGTGGTACCGTCAACGGACGAAGCAGGGAATCCTACTGAGAATGCTGCGTAAGTAATAAAAATTATGGAAAATTAACAATATTCAAGCTTTGTTTGACTTTTTAAGTCACATTGTAGATGATTAAAAAAAATAATTTTGTCGTATGAAAAACTGTTATAGGTTCTAAAACTTTGTATTAGTACATAATGTAAATTAGTGATAAATGTATGCTGTACACAAGCTTATTTTAATATAATATTAATAGACTAATGATATCAACAAAAAAACAAATGCTAAGCCTTGACATTTAATGTGTTAATGTTATTTAATTTTTTAACACTTGTTTTTTTCTATAGATGTAGATGCTGTTCACATTATAAAAAAAGTGTAGTGATTATTGCCAATAGAATAATAATGCATGAAACTAATTTGTATTGATTAATTTTTACAATAGATATAAATCTGAAAAATTGCCTCTCTTATTAAACAAATTTTTTTTAACAAACACAGTATTTATTCAGGTTATGAATATTAAAAAAAAAGAAAATTTAAAAAACAGAGATGTCCATTCCATAATTAACTAAGACTTATAAATATCAAAGGGTCCAAGTTGACAATATGAAAGAAAATCTGCTTCTCTCTGTTTTGATATTATAAGAAGAAAAGCCAACAATATGTTTCTTTTAAACATAAAATAATGTAGATTTTTAGTTTCTATATTTCATTTTTACTGTTCAATAGTTCCTTGTGTCCATTTGAGGTATCCTATGATCACATGCTTTGTTACTGTAGTACTGTTGAGGAATACTTTATGCTATTAATTAATAAATTTGATGTGTTTTCTTCTGATGCTTATGTCAAGTTTAGTGTGGTGTTATGATAACAAATAATCATAGTTTAATTTTGTAAAATATTGACCTTGTTGCATTTATAATTAATATAATTATGCTGTAATATATTGCACACTAAGCTTAATATGTACAGTTTTATTTGCACCAATGTAACCTGCTTTGTATATTGTGTTTGCATGTATATAATTAATATATCTATTTACTTACAATTGTTTAGTCTACTGACATCCCGCAGGCCTGAGGAGGGAGTCGAAATGCAGACTTTGAGCGCAGCGGCCATTGCACCAAGCGATAATGACTCTGTTACATCGCTAGAATATCATAAGCCTAATAATAGTACTATAGGTAAAACTCTCTTTGATTTACTTTTGTTAACTCTTGAGATAACACCAAAAAGTCTAATATTATGAACGAAAGTTATTTTAAATTTCGACATATCTGAATATCAAACACCTTTGTACTTTCTAATTGGTTTAAAGTAACACATGTATTATTTCTTGTTTAATTATTTCAGATTTAAAAGTGGATGTTCACCGTAAGAACAGCTCAGAATCGAGCATGGAAGACAGTGCCATGTCTGCCAAACAGACTGAACCAGTCGCCATGACCAAATCAGACTTGTGTGTGGCGCAATCTACTGAAATCGCGGGGCCTTCTAAATCCCGTCCAAATAGAAGTCGTTCGAAGTCCGGTCATAGAAGAGAACACAGAACGAAAAACCGTCGAGGCCACGGACGCATCGACGAACTTATTATAGAGGAGTCTCGAAATTCCAGAGCAGAAAACAATTTACCTGTACATATGCTCACTGATGAAGGACCGTTTGCTAAAGTCAGTCGACGATATCACGAGTGTCCGCATCGACGCCGTTCTAGCAATAGGGACTTTTTCAAAGAATGGCTGTACTTAGATGGGAATGAAGCTGCAGGTGAACCATATCAATCGAAGTTCGCGAGACAGTTGAGTTTCGATTCAAGAGACAATTCAGAACCAAGTGTTGGGCCACCATCGCCGAAGAAGAGGTTGGCCCAACGACGAAGATACACAAATTATCCTGATGAAAGTTGCACAAAATCGGCTATGGCTCTTGCGACAGCGCAGTCCTCAAACATGAGGAGATATTCCAACTCAACCATGTCGACAATACAGTTACCTTTATTAAACTCTACAGCACAGTTAGTCTCTCACATGCGACGGCATTCTAACAACGCCGATACGCAGTTCTTTGCGAGTGTAGAATTAGGTGAATATATGATGGTCAAAGCAGAAGCGCCTGTCGGTGAGACTGATAAGGGTAAAGGTAAAAGTCCCGGTGTTCGTCGGATCAAAAGTGCCGCGTTAGAAATTGGATGTCCCCCTCCAAGTGTCTCAAACTTATCTCCCCATCCCAATAGTGCAGAAACAATTGGTGGTCAAATGCTCAAAAATCCTAAAAGTGCTGTTATCCCACCCCCTAGTAAAAGTTTAACTCGAGGGCCTCACTTAAATTTATATCCCAAAAATGAAAATGGAGAAGGTCCCAGTTATCCATATCTTACGTATGGATCTGAAATCGTTTACCCCATAGCAGAAATATCTGATGAAATGCAAACATCCCAAAAAGAAACAGATCTAGATTCAAGTGGTGAAAGTTATAGTGATTATGAAGATGAGAAACAGTTCCGAGGATTCGATTGGGATGCTGAACAATCATCAGCAATCCGGTCGAGCGATTCCGATTACGAAAACAATGGTTCGCGATCTCCATTATTAGATAGACCTAATGATGTGCGTGTTGTACGCACGAAAAATCACCACGATTGCAAAAAACACTGCTGTGACAGGATACAAGTAACAAAACACAATCCTGGTTGTCCAAATGATAAGAAACCTATAAGACTGAAAAAATGCGCCAAAGTAGAGACACGACAAGGTCACGGGAATTGTGATTGTAAATATAATCCAAATGGTGACTATTTCGATAAGGCTAGTGCTAGCTCGAAAGATTTGCTTATAGAGAAATCCAGCTTAGAATCAAATGAAACCGGCGATCAGTCTGTAAAGAAAACGGATGACAAGAAGCCGGTGGAGAAGAAAGTTTGGGACCACGATATATCTAACTCTAGTAGTAGCAGTGAGGAGAGGCAGAACGATAATAAATTCGACAAGAATAATCCGCCTGAAACTGAGGAGTCGCAACTCACTTGTGATAGTAAAAGTGCAGACGAAAGAAGTGTATACAGCTTAGATTGGTTGTTCGAAGAAACGGAAAGTAAAGATATCTGCTGTGCCGAAAGTATCGATCCCGAAGAAGTGATATGCCAAAAGCTTGCTCTAGTTGAATCATCGTCTAACGTTTCAAAAAACTTAGGTGCTATACCAAAGCAGATAAAAAACTTAGCGCGTTCACGGGCTTCCTCGCAGAAGGAGAACAAGAAGAAAGATTCTAGGAAGGAGAAAGATGAGAATCAAAATGAAGATAGGATTCTCATGGACGCAGTGGAAGCCCAGGCTGCTTTGGTACAAGGGTTGGAATGTTTATTCGCTGCTACGAACGCGAACACTGTCGTAATGCCACCCCCCAATAGAGATGAAAGATCACGTAGCCATAGGCAAAGTATAAGGGGAGAAAGAGAAGGTTCACACAAAACCAGAAAGAGGTCGATAGAAGAAGTTGCACAAACATCTACAAATACTTTACTACCGACGTCCATGCCATTACTAGCCGCCTTTCTAAATTCTAGAGTAGATTTCATGCCTTGTTGTGTACCTGATAATAATGCCCCTCCACCAGAGGCACAACCCGCTGAGGAAGGACCCAGACTGAGGCCTCTTATGGATAGGAACCATAGAAATAGAGTTAGAAAAATTAAACGTTCTACCCGTCAACGAAATAACCCGTCGTCTCAATCGACCGATAAAAAAGACAAGCCAGCAGTGGAAAATCCTAATTCTGGAAACGTACATTTCGCAACTTCGTTTGACGATACGACGGACGGTGCTATCCATTGTTTTATGGATGAATATGGTAACTGGATGTCGTATACTTTCGATAAGAATAGTTCCGGTCGTACACAAGCTTTGCCCATACCCCTCCCTGAAAAAGAGGATAGCACACGATCTTTCACTGTCAAACCAGTAGATGATCCTTCTCTAGAAACAGCCGGAGAAGGGAGCTGTGGTTCTCTAGAATCAGAAGCGGGAACTAGTGAAATATCAAAACCGAAACGTGACAGTGTCGATCACAGTTCTTCAAATCAGGGTAGCAAGAATCCCCTAATATCGAGTAACAACAATGTGTCAACAATAGTGCCGATAAATACGAATAACGCAAATAAAAGATTCTATGTGTTTGATGGAGGGACTGGGTCGCATCCGGACCAAGCACGATCTCCCGTAGCATATGTTACTGATAGTTTGTTAGAACAAATAGAAGCAGAGAGGCAATCACGAATGGGCTTACCTAGCATGCATATCAACTATCTTATGAGCCAACAACGCGCCCAGCAACAAGCACAACAACAAGCTGAAACCACCCAATCCACTCACATACCTAGTCTCATGCCCTCAATAGGCGACGACAGCTTAGAAATCAACATGAGGAGTAAATTATGCAAACTGATTGATGAACTAGAGAAAAACAACAAACCGAAAACGAAAAGCTATTACAAGTTCAAACTGGCGAAGTTTTTGGAAGTAAAAGTGACGATGGATCGGCTGAAGTTGATGGCGCTATTCGATAGAAACTTGACGTTCAAAGAAACATTCGTATCAATAATGCTGGCGATTGCGGTGGCCGTTTTGGGCTCGATGGTTTTAAACCTCGGATTTTACAGGGATATCTACGCTTTTTGGTTCTGTTTTATCATGGCTGGGAGTCAGTATTCGTTGCTGAAAAGTGTACAACCGGACTCAGCGTCACCCGTTCACGGGTTCAACAAAATGGTTGTGTTCTCGCGACCTGTATACTTCTGCTTATGTACTGCAATACTGGTTGCAGTGAGTAGTCAATTGCAACAGTTGCCTGGTGCTGACAACGCGCACACGAGGAGTAAACGAAGTATAGACGAATTGAAACCGTTGAACATATACGGTATAGATATAAATGAGAGAGACTGCCTTTATATAATTCAAGAAATCTTAACAAAGTTCCTATTATTTTTTCCTCTAGCTTTTAGTTTGGGCTTGTTTCCCCAAGTAAATACGTTTCTCATGTACTTATTAGAGCAAATCGATATGCATATATTTGGAGGTAACGCTACAAGCAGCTTGAGCGCTGCAGTGTATTGCGTTGTCAGATCTTTAGCTGCTATAGGAACGTTATACGGTTTCGCTTACAGTGGATTGATTGAAGGGAAGAAATCGCAACATCAAAAACATAACATACTTATTTCGATATTCTGCGGTCTACTCGTGCCTATAGCGTATCATTTGAGTCGTAGCGCAAGTGATTACACGTTAATATGGAATTTAATTAAAAAACACTTATTGCCACCGGAGTTGTACATAGTACATAACCCGGAATGCTCGCCGGATATAGAAAAAACGGAAGCCAACACATTATCGGAGAATAAGAACAATAATTCGGAAAGTAACATCTCAAAACAGAATTCCATTGGCAGTTCTGCGTCTAAAATTAATTTTAGTTCCGAAACTAACATTTCCAAAAGTCAGAAACGATCTCAGGCTTCTAGTGTTAGCTCTCTCAAAATGGATCCGAAGGGGGATACGACAAATTCGACGAGTTCTCTAAAAGCGGACCCGCCGACTGAAACAGACGATAAAACTCGTGATACTAACACATTGAATTCTAATATGAATAAGACTGATGCGTCTGATAAAACGGAGGAAGATATGGAAGATCCTTTGCCGAGGAAATTGCAAGAGACAGTGAATGCGAGGTTGAAGAATGACGTCATTGTGTGTACATTCCTGGCGCTTTTGGTGTTTGGTCTGCATTGTACAACCGTCTTCACGACATTGAGACCACAGCTAAACACTGTAAGTTGTGATCTTTTTTTAGGTTTTTGGTAAATAAAAACTATACCTCCTACGTACTTACTGACCACGACTGTACTTTATAATTTGACTTGTTGAAGATTCATATAAAATAATGTTTGCATGTCACATTCCATCGTTGGCCTATGAGGACTAAGAACTAAGCACAACTTTAATACTAAAGTACCGGAGCTCGTCGGCTTCATCCGCGTGTATCTCCCATTCCTGTAGAATTACCGGGATAAAAACTATCCTATATCCTTTTTCGAGTTTTAAACAATCTTTGTACAAATTTTCATCCAAATCTGCCCAGTACATACAAAATATCTAATCTTTTCTCTTCATAATATTAGTACAGATTTTTATAACACAATTGCATGTTGGTCATTGACCATGATATTTAACCCTTTTACCCGTCTGCGACAGAATATAATGTTATTTCAGTGTATGTTTATTTTAATCAGTACCATAATTTAACCTCTTATATCCATTCAGGTACTCTGGATAATAGCGGGCAGCCTGGGTTGGATCCTACACTACCTGATACCGCAGTTGCGCAAACAGCAGCCGTGGTTGTGCCTCGCCGCGCCCGTACTGAAGCAACACGAGCATGCGCAGTTCGAAGTCACGGAACCGGCACGACTTATGATCTTTGAAAAGGTAAAGGATAGCATTAATTCAAATTCAAAATGTTTTATTTCAGATGGATCCATGTTCCATTCATTTGAGTACAAAATTTTAAGTTATCAAATTGTTACATAAAAGAAATTAATAATTAATTCAGAACACAATGTTCTTATACATGATTGGAAATTTAATAAATATGAGAAGATAATATAATGTCAATTTATAAGCCTGAATAATATATTAAGATCGGTAGTTGAAAACAGAAGATAAAATTTAGGTTGAATCATGCTTTATTTTTTGAAATGTTTTGCCAAATAAGTAAAAATATTTTCTTATCTTATTATATTTCAGATCTACGTATACCTATGTTTCCTGGAGCGCAACGTGTTATTCCCCGCCGTAGTGATCGCGGCGACCACGCAGGACGCCCCGGCCATCGCTGAGAAATACGGCGATACGATTGGTGCGCTTATAATTTGCGTGTGTGCACTTAAATGTGAGTATATATAACCATTTTTTTTTGTTTTGTATGCACACTTAGTGTAAAGTTTACCATATTATTTTTTCCAATTATTGAAATGATCTAAATTAATTGGATTTATTAAATTTGTTGAATTAATAGCAGTCATGTAATGATGTGGATTTTTGTGTAATAAAATATTGGAATTTGAAATAAACGTCAGAACTAAGAAGCGTTTCAAGTTTGTTCGTGAAATCATGCCTATTTGGAGCAATATTCCAATTATCACTTAGGTTATTCATTTTTCAAAATATTATATTTCAAATTTATGTACATAAACATAACTAAGTATTAAACTCGTTAAATCGCCCTTTACAGAACAATTATTAAGTCTGAATTCATACATCTATTTTGCTGTGTTCAAAGTTTAGAATTTTTTATTTATTTATTTAATTGCCGATACCTTCTCTATCGAAACTCGATAGAATCGACTTTACGTAAATTAAAAAACTGACTTACATGAATAAAAATATTTTCTATTCTATCCTTTTCAACATTTATTTCAAGCAACACAGGTACTTAAATTACAATTATGTTCATTGAAGTAAATAATTTATTTAATTATAGGTCTCAGAAACGCATATTCCGACCCGGACAGCCAATACTTGATAATAGTGTTTGCTGTTCTGTTGTTCCAACGGGACTTGAGCAGTCGCAAGATTTCCGAAACGTTCCTGGTTGACTACTTCGTTATGGCGATCATATTCAACAAGGTGTATGAGTTTTTGTTGAAGGTAAGTCTTTCTTTGTAACTGTTAATGAAGTTGTGTAATTGTGGGCAAAAAATTTAATGTGTTTAAAGTTGGGAATGTTTTGTTAATTTTAATAATGGTAACACTTTATCTAAGTAATTAAATAGAAGGTTGATTCTTTTCACAATTCATAATGTGTATGATTGTTTTAT
>LQNK01000486.1:34707-69393 GCA_001586405.1 Phoebis sennae | reverse complement strand
GTACACTCACAAACATTCATACAACGCACAGGTAAGTGTAATCGACGTAACGGGCATGAGAAATAATATGAGAAAGCGAAGCCTTATCAGTCTAACACTGGTGGATCGTTGTACACACATATACAAAGTATAAACACACCCATATATTCTCACACGCGAAAAAATCTGAGATGCAACTCACAAACGAAATTCTCTTCTCACTGAAGACAAGAATGAAAAAGTTGACTGCTGCATAAAAAAACGTCGAAAAAATCCTCACGTGCATAATGCACAAACACACGCTTACTTACATGACATACATATATATTTCACCCCCTTAACTCGCGTGTAGGCAAAGTGAAACACACATACACACTTTCATAATAACATAGAACCGTCTCAAGGGCAAACCTCAGAATGCTTTCCTGTAGACTATTTATTATCAAAATTCAATTAAAACTATATAACAACAAATCGATTTCAATTACAGGTAGTGCAATATTCATGACGTCATACGTGAGACCCGTGAAGTTTTGGGAGAGAGATTATAACACTAAGAGAGTGGATCAGAGTAACACAAGACTATCCTCACAATTGGAGAGGAATCTTGGAGCCGGTATGTCCTTTGTAATTTCAAATGTATGATGTAAACGGGAATATATTAATTATATGAATAAATTATTTTTAAGAATAGAACCTCTATGAATATTGCCGTAATCTTTACTATTATTTTAAGACGAAAGATTTGTTTGTTTGTTGTATAGAATAGACTCGAAACTACAGGACCTATTTGGATGAAATTTTGTTAAGACATTCTTTGAAACCTCAGGACATAGGATAGTTTTTATCCCGAATATACGGGAACGGGATATATACGCAGGTGAAACTGCGTAGCTCAGCAGGTCAATTAATAAAATGTGACTTAAAAATTATTATTTATTTATTTATTTAACCCTTTTTATACACACCACAATAAGAAATATTATGGTACAGTAAAACAGTTAATTTTCTTACTCAATGGAAAATGTATTTGTAACTATAAAAAACATAATTTTTTGTCGTTATTTATAATTACTTTTAATTTCACAGATGACAACAATTTAAACTCAATATTCTACGAGCACCTCACGCGCTCGCTACAACACTACCTGTGTGGAGATCTGATGCTGGGTCGGTGGGGTATTGTGCAACAGGGGGATTGTTTTGGTAAGCTGTTTATACACTTAATTTTAGATAAAATTTATAATAAGATGTATATCTGTCCTTTTCTTTCTTTCCGTGCTTAAAATATTTTTTTAAATATACCGGGTGTTTATTTTTGCATTCTTAAGAAATTAGGGTATATAAAGTAAGCGGAGTAAAGTTGAAAGTTATAAGAGTTGTAAAATTTTCAAGACGGCATAGATAAACACCCGGTATATCTTTACGGTAAGCTGACAAACTGAGCTTTGCGTAGGCGGATCCGTCTCTATTAAAAGCTTAGTTCGTCTATGTAAAGCGAATACTGTACGTAAAACTGAGTATGTATACGCAAAGTTCGGATCTACTATTTAAAAAAATAATTAGTGTTCTAAAAAGCTTTATAGTTATATCTTGGACAAATTTTGTATTTTCCGCGAGAGAAGCTGCGGATTTAAGGCTAGTATGACAATAAATCTGTAAAACATTTAATTTTATACCTATAGTTGTCCCTTAATTTTATACATATTTTAGGCCTACTTTTTTCAGTGCACACTATCTTAGAATAAGTTGATTATAAATTTAGATTAGAAAAATAACTTATTAACTATATCTATATATAAATCTTTAAGTTAGATTGTAATTAGTTAATTTTAATAATAGAATAGAATAAGAGATATTTATATTCATGTAAACTTTACTTATGAATAATTAGGAATTTAATTAAAAAATCAATTTTTTTCAGTGCTCGCATCAGACTACCTGAACTGCTTGGTCCATATAGTGGAAATGGGTAACGGCCTGGTGTCTTTCCAACTGCGCGGCCTGGAGTTCCGGGGCACGTACTGCCAGCAGCGCGAGGTGGAGGCCATATCTGAGAGCCCTGAGGAGAATAGTGGTGAGTTTTTTAACCAACTTTCAAAAAAAGGAGGAGGTTATCAATTCGACCGTATTTTTATGTATGTTACCGCATATCTCCGGCGTTTATGGACCGAGTGTCTCACTGAAAAAGGGAAAAATAATAACTTTGAAATTTGATGAAAGTCTGTGCATCCACGTGGAAGATATTCCAGGGAACTCCGCAAAAATCAACAGAATGAGCTCTGCAGTTAAGGTTTAATGATGTATATACCAACTGAATTGTGACTAGATGATGTGTGACCCTTTACAGGACACTAAAAAGGGGAAAATAATAACTTTTTGCCAAAAAATGGAAGGCAAAATATTATTTATGTAACAGCGGGTAAGCGGAGCGTGCGGTTCACCTGATGGTAAGTGACTGACCGCAGCCAATGAACATCTACAACAACAAAGTGTCGCAGATGCCGCGCCGGCTTGAAGGAAGGGGTGGATAGGGAGAGGATTAATGATGGAAAATTGGGAGAGGAGTTAACTTTTCGTTGACATCAGATTCCGGTATGCAACCAGAGATAATTGACTAAGTACTATCATGTGTTAGATTTTATTTTTAATATTTTTTGTGTGCATCTTATAAAGAGTTTTTGAAATGAAATGAAATGATATGAAATATTTTATTTGCGAATATAGGTGTCAATGGTGGAAATACAGTAAATCCGGCTATATTCAGCCAAGAGGCATGCAAATATTTTTAGTTTTTACAGTTATAGAAATTCATTCATTAATTCGCAATAGCCCTGCTGGTTTCTTATCTTCGGACCAAAAATCATATTTTTCTCATTCGTTCACAGAGGGCGCCTGCGGGGCGTGGTCGCTGGGCGGGCGCGTGCTGGCGCCGGGCGCCTGGTGGGCGCTGCGCTGGCTCGCCTGGCAGCTGGCCACGGCGCGCTACGTGCTGGAGGGCTACTCCGTCAGCGACAACAGCGCGGTGTCCATGCTGCAGGTGTTCGACTTCAGGAAGGTGCTGCTCACGTACTACGTCAAGGTGAGGAGTACCGATCTCCCTATCCCCTCCACTTCCTTCAAGGCATCTGAGACAGTTTGGTGTTGCAGATGTTCATGGGCAGCGGTCAGTCACTTAACATCGGGTGAACCGCATGCCCCGCTTACCTGCTTCAAAAGGCTTCTGCTTTTAAAAGGCTCAAAACTACTTCTAGTTTTTTTTTATGATGAAGCGCAGGTCTTAATTTTTATTGCCAACAAAATAAAAATATAATAGATCCACAAATGTATACTTTGTCTTGCCATCTTGCTCGAAGGACTGTGTTTCGTACGGTGAGCCGGGTGCCCGGAGGACTGCATTCCAATCCCATTACTCTCCTGTTCTGTTCTACTCCTTTCCGAACTTTCTATCATTGATCTCTCCTTATCCCCTCCCCTGGCTTCAAGCCGGCGCGGCATCTGCAACACTTTGATGTCGTACATGTTCATGAGCTGCGGTTAGTCATTTAACATCAGGTGAAACGCATGCTCCGCTTGCCTGTTATAAAATAAAAAATATATTGAATCAACAAATTGTTTTTCAGAGTATTATCTACTACACAATACAATCGAGCAAATTGGAGGAATGGTTGTCATCTCCAGAACTGATGGAAGCTTTGAAGCCAATGAATGAGAGGTCGTTTGTCGATTTGGATCCCATTTTTAATGTCAATTTGGATGAGGACTACGATTTTCGGGCGTCCGGAATAACGAGGTTAGTTCTGTTATTGTTTTGAGACACTACTTTTGCTGTAATTCCATGTAAGTTTTCTGTAAGTTTTCTTGTTTATAAAAAAATGTATTTGATCCTTAATACCTAATTGTTGTCAATATTTTGATCCTAGAAACAAAATATGTTAAATACTGCTTTTTCTCAAGTAATGAAAGTAAACTCAACGAACTACATCATTTTTCATCTCAATCCACAAGGACAAAATCGTGGACTTAGTTTAATCTTATTAATTATTTTTTTGCAGGAGTAGATTCTGCGCAGTATATCAAGAGTGGATAGCGCATTGTCGCGCCAGAAGGGGGGGCGGGTGGAGGCGGGACCCCCCCCTACTGACCTTGTGTTTCGCTCTCAGTCTATTGGGGAGGAGGGCTTTGGCTGCTGCACAACATCTATCAGCTTCTAGGTAATTAATTAATCTTACTAAAAAAAGTTTGGACGTTTGTGTGTCTATCACACCGCAACAATTGAACGATTTTTTTTAAGTCACAGCGGGCAAGCGGTGCATGTGGTTCACCTGATGTTAAGTGACTGACCTCAGTCCATGAACATTTACAACAGCAAAGTGTCGCAGATGCCGCGCAGACTTGAAGGGGAGAGGATAGGGAGAGAATTACTGATGGGAAATTAAGGGGAAGTAGATTGGGATGGGAGAAAAATGGGAAAGCAACACAGGCCTCCGTATATACGGATTTTGAATAAAATTTTACATACAGCTTATTAACTTGATTAGCTGATGTCAGAGTTTTCAGAATAACACATAGCCTATTATTAATCCCGGAATTAGAACTTTCACGGGTGGCAAGTCTACACTAATATAATAAAGAGGAAAATTTTGTTTGTTTGTTTGGTTGTAATGAATAGGCTATTGGACCGATTTAAAAATTCTTTCACCCTTCGAAATCTACATTATCTCCAAGTAATATATATAACTAGTAATGATTTATTAATTACATGAAATTGGTGAAACTATCAAACTAAGCGTTACTTAATAGGGGACACTGAAAATCAGCGCCGTGCATGATAAAATCATCACGGCCTATGCTGAGTGGACTCCCTTTTTCAGGAATTCACTGCCGTACACCATTTTTATGGTTCTTTTTCATTTTCTTGTGTTGTTGTTTATCTTTATTTTATTTTACTTTTTTTTTATTTAGAATTTTTATTATTATTTAAGTGTGTTCCTGTAATAAATGTTTTTTCTTTCTTTCTTCTTTCTTTCATTTATTGAATTTGTTTCAGCGTGGAGTTCTTCCTGTACGGGCTGCACTCGCTGTTCAAGGGCGACTTCCGGATCACGTGCGCGCGCGACGAGTGGGTGTTCTCCGACGTGTCGCTGCTGCACTCGGTGCTCGCGCCCGCTATACGGATGGCGCTTAAGTTGCATCAGGTGACGGGTTTATTACATGATTTAATGCTGTTTTTATGGATTTTGGACCTTTTTTGGAAAGGAAAAATTTTCAGTTTTATAAAATTTTGTATGATATTTTTTTTTGGCCATTTTTTGAGTATTTTATGAAGTTAACATTAATTAATCTAACTGTATCATAAAATAATAACCCTAAATTAGGATGGCATTGAAGTTGCATCAGGTGACGGGCTTTACACGTTTTAATGTTTTTTTTTTTGGCTATTTTTTGAGCATTTTTATGAAATTTAGTTTGTATTTCATTACTATTAATTAATGTAACTGAATCATAAAATAATAACCCGCTATAAGGATGGCATTTAAGTTGCATCAGGTGACGGGTTTTACACGTTTTAATGTTTTTTTTTTGGCTATTTTTTGAGCATTTTTATGAAATTTAGTTTGTATTTCATTACTATTAATTAATGTAACTGAATCATAAAATAATAACCCGCTATAAGGATGGCATTGAAGTTGCATCAGGTGAAGGGTTTATTACAAGTTTTAATGCTGTTTTTTTATCATTTTTTGGGTATTTTTATGAAGTTTAGTTTGTATTTCATTAACATTAATTAATCTAACTGAATTATAAAATAATAACCCGCTATAAGGATGGCATTGAAGTTGCATCAGGTGACGTTTTTCTACATATTAATGCTGTTTTTTTTGGATTGTGGATGAAAGGAAAAATTTTGAGTTTTATGAAATTTAGTTTGTATTTCATTACAAACTAAATTAAAAACACGTGAAACACCTGGAGTGTAGCAGGCGCTTGCCCGCCTTTGATGGACAATATTTGCTTGTTACTCGGTAATTATTTTAACCAAATGATTGACGGTCCAAGTGAATAATTCGTAGTCTATTTGTATTATTTTATTACGTTAAAATAAAAACTAATTTCCATGTCTAGGACCACTTCATGTTCCCCGAGGAGTACTGCAGCAGCGCCGCGCTATACGCTGCTATCACCTCCCACTCCCAACGCCTCGTCATCTGCCACGAAGCGGCCCCCGCCTGGCGCTACAACGTGCTGCGGGGAGCGCCGCACCTGCTCGCACTGAGGTACCGCCACATACACCCGTCTCACTCTAGCGGCTCGGCATCTGCCTCGAGACACAATGACTCTTCCCCACTCTCCAGACGAAACACAATACAATATTGCTTCACGCCTATCTATTCTATCGGCAGAAAAAATGTAATATGTATAGGTACGGCTTGTCTAATAGGAACATATCCTATTAGACAAGCCGTACATTATGCTTCATTCTAATCAAAACGAGCTCGACGCTAAAATATCTATTCTCTTCTCACAGGCACGTAATGGACGAGGGCAACGACGACTACAAGATAATAATGCTGAACAAGCGGCACCTAGGGTTCCGCGTGATAAAGCTGAACCGCGAGTGCGTGCGCGGGCTGTGGGCGGGGCAGCAGCAGGAGCTGGTGTACCTGAGGAACAGGAACCCTGAACGGGGATCCATTCAGAACGCGAAACAGGTAATTGAAGAAATTATTAATTGATATTGTGATTGTTAGCTCTTAGCGTTTATGTCGAATGTAAGTTACGTAATAATTCATTAGAATTGTGTTTTATTTAATATAATGAATTAATATGTTTTTTTGTATCATGGCCATGCCTTAATAAGGCTTATATACTACAACTACATATTTGGAGCCAAAAAATAAATTTTGTAAATGATAATATCAGAAGTGGGATATGATATTTTTTTTAAAAAGAGACGATTTTTAACGCGTTTTTCTTACTATATAGGGTTATCTATACGGGGGAATTTCTCGACTGGGCATCGTAGGCGTAATATATATCGAAAAGAATCACTATTCTGATTTAAATAAAAATTAAACTGCGCATTACCTTCAGATTTTTGTAAAATTTTATTTATAACCAGTTTCTATGTGGCGATGTAATCGTTTATTTGATTTTTATATTTCTATCGAGGTTTGATGTTTGAATCAATTTATAAGCTGGCACATCATAATTAATAAAGGGGTAGATCAATAGAGGGACGACTGCTTCTACAGACTGTCGTGCAGTCACTCGTAACACTTAGTACATGTCTCACTCGTACCCCTACACAACACCCTTTTTACATTGAAAAAAAAACGTATTACACGTGTTATTGTTATTTATACGCATTTTCCTCTTTCAGGCCCTCCGCAACATAATCAACTCCTCTTGCGACCAGCCGATCGGCTACCCCATATACGTGTCACCGCTAACCACATCATATGCGGACACGTCCTCGCAGCTGTGCTCGCTGGTGGGCGGGCCCGTCACCGGCAGCGCTATACGGCGACAGCTGGCGCTACTGTGGAGCCGGTATGTACTGTGTCCCCCCCCACAGCGCACACACCCTCGCAGCTGTGCTCGCTGGTGGGCGGGCCCGTCACCGGCAGCGCTATACGGCGACAGCTGGCGCTACTGTGGAGCCGGTATGTACTGTGACCAGCCCCCCCCTGACCACGTGTCCCCCAAAAACAATCCATGTGAACAAATACCAAAAACAACCCACAAATGTATTACATACCTACGCAAACTACCTATCACATAAACAATCTACAATAAAGAGAAACATTGCTTACCGGTATAGACCAGTAAGGGTACTTGATGCCCTTCCCAAAAAAAAATTCATGACATATTTGAAACAAAAAATAAACATTAAAACATTCCAGCATCCGTCGTCGTTGCGGCGAGGGTTGCTCCAGCGGCGGCGCGTGCGAGGCGCCCTCCGTGGAGAGGGGCGAGGCGCGCGTGCAGCACCCGCCGCCCGCGCCCTCTAGACCTTCGCTAGGTATGTACTAATCCGACCGTTTAATTTTCGTCTTTATTTCCTTGCTCTTAGAGTCCTTTTTCGCTTCTTTCTTCAGCATCGATTCTTTGTAATTATTTAATCTATTTAAAATCTATTTGAGGAAAAGACATTTTAACATTCAAATTCCACTCTTACTCTTATTCTATTTATCAAATTTTATATAGGTAACTTTCAAATTCTACTCTTACTCTCCTTGTTCTATTTATGAAATTCTATATAGTGAAAAACACATTTTTAAAAACTATCCTTTGTTGTTCCCATCACCAATTGATCGGCCAATCACTGTACAAAATTTCATCCAAATCGGTTCTATGATTTAGGCGTGAAGAAGAGACAGACACACAGCCAGATAGACAGAGAATTATACCCTTTACTAAATATGTAAAGGGTATACCTAATATTATATATGGGATAATATTCCCATATAAGTATGTAAGTGATTAAGGAAGGATATTAACGCAATTCATAACCGTTGCGTTTCTCTCAACAGCGGGCACTAGAGGCAGTCTGTCGAGCGCGGGGAAACAAACGTCCTCAACTCTGGCCTCCCTCGCCGGCTTGCTGAGAGAACACTCCCATGAACGAACGCAGGAAGAGCCGGGTGAGGACATTGTGTTGCTTTTTATTTTTTATTATAAAGTCGGATAACATAGATCCATTTGTTAGTAAAAAGTCTTATCTGCTAATATTAGTGGGAAAATAAAAAAAGAGAATTTAAAAAACAAGACGTCCACCACACAACACCCTATGCGTACACAAGACGCTTTGATGCGACAAGTGTACGCACAAAGTGCCCCATGATGGGCGCCCCAACATCTTCGGCTATCACCTTCAGAATGCTATTGCAACTGCCCCTAACTAGCTGTTTTTAATGTTGTTATTGTTAAAATTGTCATAATACATCTGTAAGCGACAAAATTGAATTTTCATTAATTGTTATATGATATTATTTCATTTTTAAATTAATCTATCAAAGAGTTAAATGTTTATGGTGTATTTGGTTAATCTGTTGAATATTGTCAAGTTAACTTGTTAAATATGGCAATGTTCAACATTATTTCGTAACGTTGTATTTTCTATTTGTATGTTTAAATCAACCTTTGTAACCCCGATTAAATCTTTCCTGAGTAATAAGATCTAATATTGCTGGATTCATCCCTTACACTTTTAATACTTTTTTTTTCATAATTATTTTATCTACTCTAATCACTTGATTTGAATATAATAAAAGTATGTTATAAATAAATAATTTTATTTGCAGTGTACGCAAATAGCCAAGAGACTGACACAAGACGTAGAAGTGAAGAACGCACGGCGCGTCGCGAACGACACATGCGGGCGCGCACGCAGGTAAATACTATTATGTATTTAATTAAAAAAAACTCTTTAAAATATTAATCAAAATAGTAAGTAATTTGTAATTTGCATTATAGTAATAAAATCGGTATGCTTGGTGTTTTGCAAGAGAGATTTGTGATTGGTTAGTTCGAATTATTGATCTTTAAATATGTTTTAAATTATTTTTAAAATGTTTGTTAATATTGTTTTAGAGGTGTTAATGGGAAGCCGTTCCTCCAAAATTGAAATAAATAATATACAATTTATAATTAATTAAAGCAAAAATGCTTCAGGCCCAAATTAAACAAAGCGCAGCATTGTAGGATTCAAATATTGCAATAATATACTTATCAAAATCGATCTAAAAGCTACATAAAATTCTCTTTAAAAGTTAACGGTTACATGCAAAACCGCTTCTAGTTATAAAAAAATTGTTACGGCCTAATCCGCCTAAGTTCCTATCGACCAATCAGAAGCCGTCATTTATTAACATTTTGAAATGGAATTTATTGATTATATGTTTTTATATAACATTCTTTTTTGTTTTTGTTGGTGCTATTTGCATGTAAAACTAATTATTGCTGCAAGTATTTTCATATGTATGTCTCTTTAGCCAGGGAATCGTCCTCGAGCCCGTCGCGAGCGCGCCCTGCCCGCGTCGTTCAGGCTACTCGCCGCATCTGATAGCGCAAGGCTTGCGGCGCAACACGATGAACATACTGACGAACAGGTTCTTATATACATATTATATTTTAAAACAATTTAAATTTAATTTGTAAATAGCTACGCCTCACGATTTCACCCGCGTGACGTAATCCCGTAGTAGTTTTCATGTGACGCTCGCACAAACATACAGACAAAAAAAAATTAACCACATTTTTTGGTTCTATATCGATGCGTAACACCCCCGATAATTATCTTTTTAATATCGTTAATGTACAGAATTTTTCATTTCTACAGTTTTGTTATAAGTATAGATATAGATATATATTTTTATTTATTATGGCCCAAAGAGAGCGTAGTTATGGATAATTAATAATTCTATTTAAATAATTTTTGAGCCGTGTCGTATCTCATTTTTAATCAAGACACCGTTAATAATATATTCATGTCAATTATATCACAAAAAAGACATATATGTTTTTTTTTTTAATTTACAATAATAATGTGTACACTATAATAATTGATTGATTGCTTTCAGACCTTCTGATAGAGAAATCCTTTTCATATTCTTAATTGACAAATGTTTTATATTATCCCATCTGACTACTTTTCCTAAATGTAAATTGACGTTGAATTTAATATTATTAATTGTATTGTTAAATGACAATTACATTATACTTGAGATTTGTAAAATGTGGATTAATTTTTAATCTCGATATTCACTTTTTATAAATAACATATGTGTATTTAAATGTATTGATTTAAATTAATGGTTTCATTGTATAGGGCTCTGCTGGTGGATGGGAGTACGGCTGGTGTGAACAACCCAGAAGAGCGGCTAGTGCTAAGGTAATATTTATTATTATTTGTTTATTAATAAAATATGCTTTACAACACTCTTCTTATTGTAGCTTCCGACAATTCCACAGGGTTTATGCTATTTAATCATTTATTTTAATTACTTATTTCTTATAAGTTTTGTGCACCTATTTCGCCATTAAATATTTATGTTGTTTTTCTCTCCTACCACGGGTTGCCTGGAAGAGATCGCTTCATAGCGATAAGGCCGCCTTTTTATGCTTATTACTGTGTGTAACTTTTTATTTTCTTTTTTAACATTTTTGTGTGCATAATAAAGAGTTTTCATTCATTCATTCATTCATTATGCAGTCTTGAAAATAATGGGAGATATAAAGTAAACGTAAGCAGAACCTGAAGAGAAAATGTTAGTCATAAATATGTATTATATTCAATTTATATAGTATTATATTATTTTATTAATCGTAATTATTAATCCCCATTCATGTTGATATAAAAAATTAAAATACATACAATAAATAAAACTCTTTAGTATTCATAGTAATCTATTACTACTCGCGTCGTATGGTGTATTTTATATATTTACTAGTAGCATAATTTTATATATTATAGCCTATCAAATATAGCCTATGTTACTTGTGGATAAGGTAGCTTTCGAATGGTAAAGGAATTTTTAAAATCGATCCATTAGTTTTTGAACCCATCCATTACGACCAAACAAACGAAGATTTTTCTTTATAATATTAGTAAAAATAAATCGGATATTCAATTCTTCTAAAATACCAAAGGTTTTTAATTTATATCTATAGCATCAGCTTTCACCCCGGATAAAATAATATAATATTTTTTCAAGACTGCATAGTTAGACCGGTTTAATAATATTTTGATTTTAAATTGTTTCCATAGTACAAGCTTTGCTTAGTTCGGCTAGATGGCGTTGTGTAAATCTCCAGGAATATTTATATTTATTTATAATCGATAGATTGTATTGTGACTTCTTGGTGGAAATGCATTTTAAGTATTGAATTAAATTCCGATGATGAATTCTCGAAACCGGTTGTAATTAAATAATGTTTTTAAATAAATAGTGGTAATAGTGTAAAAAAAAGTCTTTAATTCAATACTTATATTTATTTATTTATTTATACCAGGTGTCATCAAACCCCCCGCAAAGTGCGGAATCATCGCTAGAAGACGTGCGAGTGACGAGAAGCGGCCTGGACGTGTCTCTGCCGGACTGTAAAATCATTGCCAACAGGAACGCAAGGCAAGACACCTTGTTTAAAAGGTATTCATCTCACCCACACGCATCCACTATCAATAAAAACAAATAAACACTCATACTGAAAAAAAAAATTAAAAATAGTGGCGTATTTTCTCACACTTAATCTATACATATAATAAAACAGTAACCGAACCATTTCTGTACATTGAATACTTTTCAAAAAGAGTAATTGGTATGCAGTATGTATGTTCTATAGATACCAAAACCATGGTTAGATTTTTTTTTTCTGTTTGTCTGTTTATCTGTTTATCTTTTTGTATGTGCGTCAATCACGTAATAACCACTGGGCAGATTTTTATAAAATTTCGCATGTTGATAGAAAAATATTAGGTGCCACTTATAGGCTACATTTTATTTGAAAAAAATAATTTTAGGGGTGGCTCTCCATACATGTAAGTTGAGGGTAAAAAAATAAATTCGCGAACACATCATTAAATGAGGTGTCATTAGATAGGTCTTTAAAAATGAAAGAAGAGGTAGAGGAATGAAGAGGTTACTAAATGCGTTTTTTGCTAAATTAGGTATACGCTACGGTTTTTGAGATATACGCTTCTAAAGTCGTGAAAATGTCATACCACGTGACAATGTGAGATTTTGGTTGACTCGCGGTCATGTCTTTTTTACTCTTAACATGTAGACACAGTAAAAACACTCAATATATTTTTCAATAACCTTCATAAAATAACTAACTCTCCGCCCGCGGCTTCGCTCGCATGGGCTATAATTTTCTTTATTTTGAAGAGGCGCGCGCATTGTGAGATTTCGGTGATACCTATTTCCATAGAAAATTATAGAAAAAACACTATAGACATGCGTATATATCAGCGGTCCTGCGACCATAATTTTTTAAAATTTTTGTTGTGCGCCTCTAAAAAATACAGAAATTAGTAGCCCACGCGTGCGAAGCCGCGGGCGGAAAGCTAGTAAGACATATAAAGTAATATTTTGATCGATAACTTACTAACATTCTATAGGCTAACTCATTGTCATTCATTAATTGTCACCTTAGGACACTTATATGGCATATATTTCAGTAAATTTCTAATAATTAACATCCTATGAAAATCTTTTATTAGGAAATGTATGAATTGTTAAAAATAACATCACTATAATTGATATTTGATAATTATCACGGAAAATATATATACTTTTTTAATATCTTCATTTGTGTTGCAGTCACATGTCACCTTCACTTATTAATTGATGTATTCATAGTCATTATTATTTCCAGGTATTTCATAAACGAAGGCACCTCGAAAGACCTCTCAAAAATCAGCAAAGAAATCCGCCACGAAAGGGAGAGTTACCGCGAACTAACCGGTCGATATATAGAAAAGCCTGAGTCAATACCGTTGAAAGAAACGCACTACTCCGATATCTCTAACAAAGAATCGATGCTGAAGAAAGAAGCGAAAAAGGACTCTAAAAACAAGGAAATAAAGACGAAAATCAAACGGTCGGATTCTGGGAAGAGTGACTCGAAAATGAACATTTGTGTCGGTAGTAAAGTGCTGATTTTGGAACCTTTGGGAGTGTATGATTGTATTAACTTGGGGAGGAGGATCGATGTGCTGTGGCCGTCTGAGTATCAGAGGGAAAAAGGGGGGAGGAACTACTGGGGCAGTTGGGTGCCTCAAGCGGGGATGGATGGATTGGTTAGTGCTATAATTATACTTTTCATTGTATTTCACAGGATCTGTACTTACTGTATACTAATGTTATAAAGAGGAATTTATTTTTTGATTGTTTGTTTGTTTGTTTGTTTGAATTAAATAAGCTCCGAAACTACTGGATCATTTTGAAATATTGTTCTACCATTGGAATCCTATATTATCCCTGGTGAACATAGACTACATAACATTATGCTACGGGAGCGAATCCGCATGGAACAGCTAGTCATTTATAAAATTTGTTTTTTAAATTTAAAAAAGTCATCTTCAAAAATATTTTTACGCTCAATTTATTTAACTCGACACTATATTTTTCTTTCTAATCCTTAAGTTGTTTAAAAGATCTTTGAATTCAAATAAAGTATTAAACTGGGAAGTGAGAAATAAACAAAAACATTACTTATCCTTAATTTTCTTTGTGCGACGTGTCTCCCCTACTGTAATATTGAAATTCTTGTAGTATTACTAAATAATTTGTGTTATATAAAACTAAAAGTTCTCGTATTTTTTTAGGTCGTCCACAAATGGACCCCCAATCATCGGGACCCAAAACTAAGATCCCACGTCGACAAAAGTATCCTACTAGTTCAAATAGACGACAGATTTGTGCCTATAGCGGAAAACTGCGTGCAAGACCTCGGCGATGAAGTTTAAACCTTATCACTATGTATATAAGGTCGAAATGAGGATAACAAAACACTAGATATTGTGGTGTTATATTTTGAATATTAAAAAATAAAATGGAATGTTGAATGACGAAAATAAATTCATTCCCATTGTTGAAAAATGTATGCAAGACTGCGAAGACGGAAATTGAACCTTATGCCTGTGCATATAAGGTGCAAATGGCCAAATAAAATCACGGAAATAAAACTTAATAATTTGGAAGATCAAATGATTTAGGAATTTCAACTTAATATTATAGTAATAAAGCTGAACATCGCTTGAATTGTAAAAATTGTATGGAATATTAAAAATGTGTGATTATAATAACGGATAAGTAATAATTGTCTTTAATTTTTTATGATTTATAAAGATTTTTATAAATTTATAGTAAATTGTCTCTTTTTGTATTAAACTCAAATTTGGATCTTATTTCATCATCAATGTATAAAAAAATTAAAAATTCTTAGAAAAAAATTTCAAATTCTCTCTCAGGACACAAATGTACATTAATTGTGGCTAATTGAATAAATTAATCATGTATTATATAAATGTCTCTAAGCTAAGCTTGTATATATGTACTTGCCTTAAGATATCTTGTACATATTGTATATAATGTATAGATTTATTCTATAACATGCTATGAATATTTTTTTAGTAATATCTTTGTCCCGTTAAACATACAATAATATTAGAGATAAATTGAATCAATAATCTTCATAATATTTCGACAATATGTAAATTAGAATGCAAATAAATTACTTAAATTTTGAAAACGTTCTTAAATCATATCTCATTATTTCTTTATTTATCAATTTAATATATTTATTTCAATAATGTCTAAATATCTTTAGTGCGATTCTTAGAGATTATTTTTAATAAATAATAAATACGAATAGTGCCATGAACATACTCTTTTTAACAAAACCTTTTTTTATCATGTTACATATCGAAATACATAATAATATTTTGTGCCGTCACTGCCTATTTACTTCTTAGTTACTCTTTTAAATAAATTAACTAATAAATTTCAGCAACAAATAAAATGTTTTTAATCTGTTTTTTCATATCTAACACAAATTTGGTATAACGTCACATTTTTTCTTAAACTACCTTCATTTCATTTAATTGGCTGCTATTCGTAAAACATTGCGAATTTTTACTGATTTTTATTATTGCTTAAAATGTACATACGTGTTTATATAACTAGTTAAATGTTCTGTCACGCAGACATTGAGTTTGTCGAATTTATAAATTATTGCAAGTTGATCGTTTAAATAATTGTATTTATATGTGATTTAAATTTAGTGGCGCGTTTTTACGCACAAATGTATTTCGACGTTTTGCCCTGTGTGTTACCAATTTTCTTAATTGGATTTTGCCTGTTATTCTATTAAATGATTTCCTCCAAAGTAAAATATTTTCAATTGTTTTTTCTAAGTAATTTTTCAAAGATATTAGTTTTTTATAGAATAACAGAAGATACCAATATCTACATCGGATTATCACTAATTTCATTATCACTGTCAACCCAAGAAAGTGCTTGGACTTTGTTCAGACTTTCATAAAATCGATTAAAAACAACTCATTTACTTACACTTTTTTTTTTTCAAAATATCGATTAAAAGAACATACAGTATTGATAAACATGTTAATAACCAATTACACCAAGCAAGAAACACATTGACTCTTATAGACAAGAAATTCAGTCAAAAATGTCAAATGCCTTTAAAAATTTCGTAGGATTTTAGAAAGAAAAAAAAGAGTATGAGCGGAAAAAATAGTGAAGTTTGAGCAAAGTCCAAGTACTATTCTACGCCTTATGGCATGTTTACATTGGTCGATAAGGCCCAAAATCGATTTTTAACGTATGCTATACAGACCGCATGTTAGACCTAGAGCTAGCTAGAAATATTTTTCGAAAGGAAACTTGCTCCACTAGTAAGTTTCCTTTCAAAAGATATCCTTAAGCTTTGTATCGATTGAGTTATCAACTGACTAGTTTCATTGGTCGCGGACAGGCCCGCACATGTTAATCAACAAACTTATCGACTAATGAAAATAAGCCATTAGATCTTTATGTTAAACTAAAATTAACGTATATCGTCACTAGAAACGCCTCTAATTACTAATTGAATTTAATCGATTTGCATATCATGATAGTATGGTTTTAATAACAAATTGAGAATTCTAAATTATGTTGAGCAGTATTCGTAGCCTCGAAATTTAATGATTTTAATGATATATAAAGTATGAACTCTGCAGTTGCCTTATTTAAGACTAATTTTATAATATAGGTCTTATGTAATATGTATAGTATAGGCATGGAAATGGACTGCAGTCTTAATAAAAAATGTTTGAGAAATATTTGAAAGTGATTTTTTTTAATGAAAATAAAAGGAATTTGTCAGTTCTTTTTTGTGTCTATGGTCTTAGGTTTAAATGTTGTGCTGTCCTTATAAAGTTATCTGTTTTTACTTTCCCAAGAGAAGGTAGGTAGTCGAGCTATCTCTCTTTTAAAATTCATCTTAAAATATAATGTACGTCCAAATACTGAATCGATGCTTAACTTTATGATATGCTTAAATAACTGTATGTCCCTTTCTCTCTTAATTAGAGCGATAGTGACAGCATGACATTTAACACCCGCTTAAAGTTGAGTATGGTTTCAGCATTTGAACATTAGTCTCAAATTTGTAAATTCTAGTAGAAGACACAATCCGTCCACAAAGATGTGTTTTCTAATCATGTAGGTTATTTTAATTGGCGATAGCGCCGTCCCTTTCTAACGATCTAAAAAGAAAGAGACGGCGAATAAGCATGGTTCTTATGATGTATCTTCGTGGTTTCCCGAACACGGACAGTACAGGTGACGTGTATTATATATATAAATATCGTTAAGTTTAATTGCACAATAATTGTTAAATATACGGTAAGTTGGTAACGTCGACTGTGTCCCGATCTAGCCCGTACGGGCACACAAATATTTCATTAGGCTCGTTTTATCTGAACATCATGTTTGATGGTCTGTCACTTTTATTGATTTAATACTATAATCAGATTTTGTCATTGTTTTCACATTGTTAAAATTTCTTAAGACGTCGTTAAATTATAATTTTATAGCTGCCTTTCTTTCTAAAATCGGTTGAAAATGTTGTGTATTCAAACATTTTTAACCGACTTATAAAAAAGGAGGAGGAATCGGGAACGTTTCTACTAAAGATATTTTTGGCAAATTTTCGCAAAAAATCAATCATTATATAATGTATATTGTTCCTATCAACGACATTTCTAAGTAGCAGAAAGACCGAAAAGAAAAATGTATAAATTAAAAAAAGTGACAAACCTCTAATTCTTAATAGCATCAATGACTGCCATGTAGCTATATAGCTATGTATAGCCTGTGCGTAACCCATAATCACTGCTTGTGATCGTCTCTAATGTATATTATGCCAAAGTTACTGAGCCGCAGTGAGATAGAACTGTTATCGATAACGGATCCTGAATAAAATGATAAATGGAATGTGTGTTTTATTTTATGATTCATTTTCATTACTGAATTATATTTTTATTTTTCTTAGTTACAGGGTATTTGTCGATTGTTACTTACGAACGCGCAGGTTTATACTATTTTTACTTTTCTTCATCTGCTATCCGATTTCATGAGCTTTGAATATGGCGTTATAAGGATTCAGGAACAATGTCTTTATCCCAAATGTCACATTATTGTAGGCATAAAAATAATATACGTAAGCATAATTTCAATATACATAAGCCTTTAGTTCAATATAAAAATGCTTAATTATAAGCGATCTCCCTTTACGTTTGAAAAATACTATTTTGCTTATCCGATATTTCCAAGAACTGTGATACCAAAGCAAAGTGACACATCTTCAAAAACAACATATTGTTTTAGTTTTTTTACGTTATTAAAACAAGCTATTGAGAATTCATTTCAGACCTTTATAAATCTGTCATTTAACATAATTTTTATGAATGTGTGGTGTGGTCATGCCCTTTATTCACTAGATTAAAAAGAATAAAAGCACCCTTATTGGTACCACAAACATATTTCTTAAATTATAATTTTCTCCTGGTTATCAAATGGGTGGAGGGTTTGCATGTTTGCTCACTGGGTTATAAAAACAAGTATCAAAGAAAATATATTTAATGAACACTTATAACAGAATAAAGTCATTCCGTTTTCTAGTTAAGTTTAAGAACATTTGGACGATTAGAGGATACAGTTAAATACATTTATGTATACAATATAAAAAGGCTCAAAGCTATATAGAGTATAATTGCTGATTATGTACAATAAGCAGAATATATCATTTATATAATAGCTGTCTATTAGGATACATCTATATCAGTAACCGATGCTAAAAGTAAGCTTAAAGATTTTTTTTCTTTAAATTTAAACTTTGTACCTTTTTTATGCTACAGCAGGCAAGCGGTGCATGCGGTTCACCTGATGTTAAGTGACTGACCGCAGCCCATGAACATCTACAACATCAAAGTGTCGCAGATATTTTGCCGGCTTGAAGGAAGGGGATCGATAGAGGATTAATGATGGGAAATTGGGAGAGGAGAGAAATAGGATGGGAATACAGGCCTCCAATACCTGTAAATTCATAGCATTTTATGATCATTCATCATTGTAGAATCAACTCAGATTGTATTAAGCGTGATACTATAACTACTAATACTTATCTATTTCTATAAGTGTTCCCAACTATTTGCAAATGTCAAGTCTTCTAACAGAATATTAGAAATTATCTTCCTTGCTATTATTTTAGCATCAGGCTACAAATTTACAAGATTTAAGACATGCCTAGGTTTAAAAGCATCTCAAACTACAGGTGCGGCAAGCTTTTAGCAAGCGCTTATAAATTTTTCTGCCACTAATACAATTTTTAGGAATATAAATGTTTCCCTTTCAATAAATATAAGGTCTACCACACACAAATCGAATA
Source organism: Phoebis sennae (assembly GCA_001586405.1). Lineage (NCBI taxonomy): Eukaryota > Metazoa > Arthropoda > Insecta > Lepidoptera > Pieridae > Phoebis > Phoebis sennae. The sequence continues at coordinate 49,953 of LQNK01000486.1, read as the reverse complement.
GGCATTTATTAGCAAGGTCAATATTTGAATATTTTGACATGTTCTAGTATTTTAGCTTGTCTGGTGTGTACCATTCCAATTGTGTATATGTCGCAGTAAGATAGATAAAGCCGTAACATAGTTATATCCCTAGGGATATAATCATATGCCGGAACATAGTTATACGAAAGCGATTCATTACTATCTTACTAGGAGTATAGTTATAAAACGGTCCAAGTTTAATGATATACTTATATTACTAGATTTCGTTTAGTGAAATAGAAATCTACCATAGAATTAAATAAAAATTGGTATAATAAATTTGTTTTATCTTCATTCAAAAATCTACTTTATGTATTCTGCAGTTAGTTACAATACTTTGTGACATTAACACGTAATTACACGTATTAAAGTAATTTCAACTATAATTAAAATTACCATGTTTTGGAATTCAAACATTAACAATGCAATTAAACCTAATGAAATATTAAAAATCTTTTAAAACTAATCAACAGTTTTGAGATAACTTTATTTCTTATATAAGTTGAAGTATATTTATTAAGTTAATAATTTCAAACTTTTGTTCAAACAAGAAGCGGAATCGTGACATCTAGAGTTTCGTAGCACTGAATGCTTCTTACAGGCACATCTTTTACAACACTGTATATTCGATTTTTACAGGAACGCTGCACACTCCGAAAGCTATTTCACTAAACTTAATCTAGTAATATAAGTATATCACTAAACTTGGACCGTTTTATAACTATATTCCTAGTAAGATAGTAATGAATCGCTTTCGTATAACTATGTTCCGGCATATAATCATATCCCTAGGGATATAACTATGTTACGGCTTTATCTATCTTACTGCGACATATACAACGCCTAAATAGTTGTGAGAAATATCATTTTTTTTTTATACTCCATATTTAAGAAAATTATTCTACGTACTACATAATCAACGTTATCTTGTCTTCAATTACCTTATCAAGCAAAACTAGTCACTAAACTTCTAATCATAAGATAAAATTTTCTATATGGACCCGAAAATGGTCATCCTACTCGTAGACTCTAAGCTCTGGGGTTTGGATAAAGGCTAAATCGTAAATTCACAACATTTAGTAAAAACTACTTGCTACGGTTTTGTACAATTTATCGAAATATTACAAGTTGTACATAAAATTGTTAATTTAAGGCCCATTCGAATTCTTATAAAAATTGATGTCTCCGGCAATTTTAAAGCTTGTATAATGAAATACAAGACTTAAAAATAATTACAGTACAAAAAAAACAACAAATATTATTAAATGTTGTTAATGATACCCTATTTTACAAACCTATGAGTTTAAAAATAGATTTAGTTGATCAGGGAAGTCTTTGGGCTATGAATATATGATTCTATGAATTATTAAGCTTAAAATATTTGAAATAGAATGCAGAAATTAGCGTTTTAAATAAAGACTTATTACTATATTTTTGCTATCAATAAAGATAATATTAATTCGAATAGACCTTATCATGTATATTTTTAACGATTAAAAATAAAATTATGTTTCACAACACGCAAATTCTTCAAATATGGATGGACATATTGATTTCATTTGATGATAACATGAAATATTTTGAAACAAAGAATTTATAAAAATTACACGTGACAAAAGTGACATTGTAGATTATAACATAATTACGTACATAAGGAATTACTTTAAATTCAAATCCGTATACGAAAGGCAGGCTAACGTTTTCCAAACTTACCTTAAACTATTTTATTTTAAAGGACTAGGAGCCTTTTTTTTACAATAATAAGAATTTGTTAGAAGGGATTTTTAATAATTAGTCACTTAAACAAAACCGGAGTAATGATAATTGTGAAGATAGTAAAGTAAAGTAATGTAAGAATATTTACAAATCTTCTAATAATATTTCTTAATTTAGGCGCTACATTATCTTGTTCTGAAGTGAATTTTAGTAAGCTAGTGAAAAGTGAGGAAAATTTATAAACAGTTGTTATAGGCAGTCTTGCAAAACAGATATGTGGTCTTATAATACATTATAATGTTGAATATTACAAATATTTTCACAGTCATTATCATAGGGATGCATTTACAATTTACATAGCTTATGAGAGAAGCTTATTGCAAAGATAGAAAAATGTTTACTTATATACATGATTTTTATTCTATAATTCCTTTTGAGTTTTATATTTCAAAGCTATAGAATAGATATTTTATAGATAGTTCTCCAGAGCAGCATAGAAGTAATACTTAGAATGAAATTTTGTGTGATCTAAATACTCTAAGTTCCTACAGATTTTATAATAAAATTTTATTTTTATATGATCAACTTATGCAAGCAAGTAATAACATGTTCATTATGAGATTATAAACTAAATAAAACTCTTAATCTATTTTGAACAGTCAACATAATATGAGAATATGTTTTTACAATTCAATATAAGTGTATTTATTTAAAAACATGTTCAATCCCACATTATTTACAATCAACTGACATAGACTATACAACAAAATATTTAAATATGGCAATACCAGTGTGATCACGTTCCATAGACAATTAGTTACGCGTCATCCTTCTTCTTACCAGACATTCGATCTATGAGGTTATTAATCATATCTGCGTCTACTAGACCAATGAACTTGTCCACTATTAACCCGTTTTTTATTGCTATCACTGCTGGGACTGCTTTTACCTGTGAGGAAAAACATTTTATTAAATACAAAATTTTAAATTTGGGGTCTATACATACATATCCAAATTTGAAATTTCATGATAATCAATTCAGCAGTAAATGTAGTGTGATTAACACACAATCATGCTAACTTTCACATTTATAATTTTAGTACACTTATTAATGATTTAGTAAATTGTTTTGCTCCATTAAAGAAAAACAGAAAAAAGTGACTATATCATAAACAATTAACACTTGATAAAGCGGTAAAATAAGGGTTTAATAGCAATTTACAGGCCACTCTAGGTGCTATACTAGTGTACTACTATATAACTTTGAATCACATTGGACATTGCGAGTCACATTGTCAAAAATAATTATTAGAAATGAACATTTTATTCAAGACAAATTTGAGAAATAATTGACACATTGAGCCAAATTTGGAATAGGAGTAAGATTTCATTCATTTTACCTACACCAGACCTTAGTATCTACCTACATCGCAATCAAGCAAAACTAGAGCAGCTTACTATAGTTCTTAAAGTACATTTGACTTACCTCAAATGTGTGTACAAGGTCAGCATTCTCTTCCACATCAATGATAGCAAGGTCCAGGTTATTCAGGGGCTCTATAAGCTCCTTTAACTTTGGGGTCAGTATTTTACACGGTTCACACCACTCCGCATGGAAGTTTACTATTACTGGCTTATCATTGTTCATTACCTGAAAATAGTATAGATAAATTCAAAGTCAATATTATTTATTCAAATAGGATCATTTACAATAACTTTTGATGGGATATAATATTTCTACAAATGTTTAATTTTATGCCAACTAATATTATATATAGTATATAATATCAGTAAAGAAAACATGAACCTATCTCACTTTGTGGACCCAATAAAATCAAGAATAAATTCAAGGATGACCCTAACAAAAATACCCATGGAAATCAGTACACTCTCAAACACTAATATGTCTAATTCCTATAAAAATAAAACAAGTTGGTACTTATAGAATAATATCCTGCTAGGTGTAAGCCTAAAGCATATCTATAATAAACATGGTGTTAAAATAGCACATAAACTTGGTTACTGATTAGTTGAATACTTAATTGCTAGTCATTACACAATGAAAACTATTTGTATCTTTTATATTATGACATTCCATTGTTTATACTAATGGGGACTAAATCACAGACCCCAAAGAGTTTATGACCATATTGAGAAACACTGCCTTAAATTATAAGAAAGAAAGAAAACAAAAGAATTAAATACCTTATTAACAAATTCATCATTATTCTTAACTAGTATAGTTTCATTATGCACTATAGAAGTAGATATATGTTTAGCTCTTCTGAGATTAGCTAACCTCCTGACTGGTGACTTCAAACCTTGGCACATAGCACTACACATTGTCTGAAACAAATATTTTTTGTTTAAAATAAAATAGAAATTAAAAAAATGTCATACCTTTTTCTTGACATATTTAACACTTTTAATCATTTAGAAAATTAGTATTTAGGTAAAATTTTATTATAGCATCACTAAAAATAATTACCTGTAATAATTTTTTTAAAAAGGTAGCAAGTTTGTAACTTTTCTATAAAAATTTAATGAAAAGCATGACCATCCCTTTCTATTTTTGAATTTTTAATGTTCAGAAAATATTTAAAGTATATGTTATCTTTTAAGATATGTTTTAGATTATAATATGATAAAAAGATAGCCAGATTTTGTATATAGTTGCAGACTAACAATCTATGATCACAGTATTATCAAATAAGCCTATATCTTATAGTAAATAATGATAACAAAAAATTATCACATGCTTGTCTCATGCTACATAAGTTGTTGACTTATGATTCAATATAAGAGGGCTTCCAGAACATATAACCGAAGGAATCTCAGTGCCAATATTCATTCAAATTTTGTTTCAGTTTGGGATGATGAAGTGATTTAGCAAACATAACAAACAAATAAAAAAATGCCAAATTAAGAATTCTAAATCGTATTTTCTCACTTACCAAAACTGAATTATTTAGCCAAACCAAACTTCTTTATTTTACGTGTTTCCACCGGAGATAAGCAAACATGAATGAAGCAGTACACAGAACCAAAAATAACACTAAGAACTAGAAACGTAAGAATAGCATAACGAGGAATGTAAGTTTTGTCATAAAAATTGGCAACCGATGACTCAGAACCATCTCCCATAGGCAAACAGACCAAAATTATTGTAAGAATAATGGCAATGATCAGCGCAATTTTACCAACGTAATGAAGGGTACGCACAGATACCCAACATAAAAATAATGCTACAAGCCAAATAACAGACAAGAAATATACACCCACGCCAAAATACGACATATTAATAGCTAGTTAGTATAAAACGATAAACAAAAGGTTACAGTACTATTGATAATCATGCAAAAGGTAAATAAACTTATTACGGTTTGCCTTTGATGGACACATAAAAACTCGAACACATTAATTTCCTATCAGAATCACAAGTTACAATACAAATGTAAATCCATGTATATTACATACGTTTAGTTTCAATTTGGAATGAAAACAATAGCAAATAAAATCTTAAAAGTCAAAGTTCAAGCACAGATGCCAAAATTCGACGTACTGGTGACATTGACAATCCACAGTCATCTCATAACAACATTTTTAAAAGAAATGATCCTATACATTTTATAAGGTACAAAAGATTTAGACACGAAAACAATTTTTTTATATAATATTTACCACAGAAATAACTTATTAAAGTACCTTACTTGGTTTATATATTCATAATTAATTAAATGTTAAATGTATTTAACATTTAATTAATTATGAATAACCTTAATTAACCTTAATTTAATACTTGTATTCTGATATTGTTTAGTTACTTATTTTTCAGTACATTGTACAATTAATTGCTAGGTAAATATTAAATAACATTTATTTTAAAACAAACTATGTCTTTGAACTTAAAATAAAACAAGCAGACAACATTACGGCACAAACGGATTGAACATTTTTTATCTGTAGTCACCTTGTCATTATTGTTTTATTCTGAATGTTATCAGTACTGATGTAACAGTGATTCCATAGTGCTGTGTACCTGTCAAATATATAGAAAGGTGAGTAATTTTAGTTTTTTATCTAATTATTACCGTAAATTAACGCTACATAATGTTAAATATTCCTTTCTTATTAGATTCTATCGTAAATTTATGTATAAACTTGTTTTGGAATATAAATAACCGTCAATTTAAAACGCCATTTTACTGACTGCGCCAGTCATCTGAGACGTTTTTTCTTTATCTTTTAATTTTGTTGCGGTTGGAATTCAGAATAGATTTGCAGAAAATATTCTGGAATGTATACTTACAGGTTTTGCATTTGAATACTATGTTTATTTACGTAAAATTGCCGACTTGTTTAGGCTAAATTTACGATGACTAATCGACTGTCCTTCTAATGTAGACCTCAAAACGAAAGGCCTAACTTATTGTTTTTTAGTCATTGACCTTTATTTTCAGTTCAAAAGTTATTTTTATTGAGGTCTGACCGAATTTATAGATTAAGATAGGTCATTGTTATCTCAAACCTTTAATCATTGTAAAGATAGGCTAAATTTTATAATTTTATCAAGTTGCTTACTCACGATTATCAAACATTTAAATTTTAATTATAAGATAAATCGTTGTGCATCATTAAAAAACTCAGATTCATATGTCCTTTAGATAATAGCAAGGATAAGATATTTTTGAATTTATATTAAACTTGATAGGAAATGAAAAAAAATATTTCAATGTCTTTCTGGTATTTAATATTATAAGAAGTAGTATTAATGCTATACATGTCTGGACAGCTGGTAAATCTGTAACACAAACTTGTGTACTTTGTTAAAAAATATTTAGTTAATCTTTGGATGTAAGTGTTAATTTTAATTCAAATTCATAATCCTTACTCGATGAATAATAATAATTTTACCATTAATATTCTGTAATTCCCATTAGCACCAATAATGATAATCTGTATGAATACAACTGTATCTTACCTTATTTTATCAGCTGCATCATCTGGTGCTCAGTAAATTATGCCTTTAGGGTTGGTGTCAATCAGTCATTGTTTTTCAAGGTTGATCTATTTAGCTTTGGTAATGTCTATGCAAGTGTGTCTTATTTTATATTGAAGAATGATTTCCATACAGTACCAAAGCATGCTCTTGACCTATCTGAATTGTAGTATTTTCTTGTGTTTGTTTTTAACACAAGTACTTTGCATATTGAATAAAATACTTTTTAAAGGGTGGTATTTAATCTGTCTGAATTAGTTAAACACTTGATATATTAACAAGAAAATGAAAGATTTATAAATTGAAGCTTAATGAAAAAATAAAGTAAAAATGACAAACACTTAAAAATTATAATATTGATAGGAATTCAGTGTCACAATATTGTGTTAGGTCCGTTGTTACGAATGATTATGTCAGAGCCATATGATATCATATTGTGATGTAATAAAGTACATGGCTTCTACATTTGCTATTCTATGGTGTGTAATCAATGTGAATGAGATATACTGTAATGGGTTTATGTGTACTTTGTTGTATTATCTTCCGATGAAATGTTAAGCTATGTTTCTTTTTGTGCTTACAATATACTGAGTATGATGGTTTCACCCAAACAGTAGCAGAATGTTAAGTAGTCAACAGTCTAATAATAAATATGTCAGATCAGTGGCAACGTTAGGGGGTGGCAAACAGGACAATCACCTGGAGTCTTGCCCTGGTAGGGGTGTCACGCATCCTGATAGTCCTGGAATTATTGCCACCTCACTTTTAATAGTTGTGTCTGCTGCCATAATTACAAACATGTCAGATCATGCCTTAAGGGAGGCGAACAGGATGATCATCCAGGGCCTTGCCCTGGTCCTCGAGCATCCTGATAGTCATGAGAATTATAGCCACCACACCTATTACAGTTATGTCTGATGAAAGCATGCTATTATTTTATATCGAAGATTATATAGCTCATTTGTTAGATTATTGGGCTCTAATTAAATATGTTAGTGTAAGAAAACATCAGATTATATCAATTTTAAACTTTGTTAATTTTGTTTTGTAAATCATTGAATGTAAATATTTTTAAATGCAACGAGTAAGGCTGCCACTGTGCCTGATTTATGTATTCAAATTCATTCAATAGTTATGAAGATTAAGATTGTTTAAATAAACAAACAAACTCTTCTGCTTTATTAAGTAAATATAGACAATAAAGTGTCTATTTAATTATTTCATATACATTTTTTACAACTTGATTTCACAAAGAAGTGAACTAAAGCATTCTTTAATTGATAATAATCTTTTCTTATGTGATTGTTATCAAATTCTTGTCAATGCCAGCTTGTTTCTTTTTTCGTGTTAAGATTTATTCCGCTGATAGTAGTTAGAATAAGTAGTTAAAGGTATAAAAATATTTTAAAAAATAATTAATACCTAGTATTTTTGGAAAGTCGGCCAAACATTCACCTAATATACATAGCACTTTTCTCGGGGCCTAGAATATTTATGGAAACGAGGCCTGAGGCTGATTTCGATTATCGAATATCGACAAATGTTCTCAATAGTTTCTGGCTGTATCAACGTTGCCGCTCGCGCTAGTTACCCGAAGTAGCAGGCTATCTTTATACATAGCTTTTCGTTAGTATATTTATGGAAGTGTCCTGAGGCTGATTTAGATTATAGAAAATCAAAAACAAATTCTCAATAATTCTGGCTGAATGAACGTTGGAACTCGTTCGCGGTGGCAGTCGAGGTCACGGTCATGTCTCAGTGTCACACTTGAATGCGATCGGTGTCTCCGCTGATGGAATTACTTTGTAAAAATACCGACATCCGCCGTGGCTGTAATGGTGACTATGTACTTGAAATTATATAATTTCGCGACTAATAAGCATTAAATTTTCGCGTGCTAATTTTACGAGGTAGACCGTGTTCGTGCTGAGGAGGGATGGTTGATACAGACTAATGAAAAACGACCATTCCCAGTCACATTTCATTCGTAATAACAATTCTTTGTTGCTTTATTAATTAATGTATAGATTTAATCACTTGCTGTACCCCGCGGTTTCACCCGCGTAACTTCTGATTAAATGACAACTCCGGGATTAAAAGTAGCCTATATGTTATTCTGAACCCTTATCTATATGTGTACTAAGTTTCATCATAATCGGTTCAGTAGTTTTTGCGTGAAAGAGTAACAAACATCCATACATCCATACATCCATACTTACAAACTTTCGCCTTTATAATAGTAGTAGGATTATTCAGTGCATTATATTACACAGCAATGGAATTTCTGGACTTTTAACGTTTTACTCTCATAAAAACATACGTAAGTTTTTAATGCGGTTATCAAACAAACTCTAAAGGATCATAATTTATTGGGCCATTAATGACAATACTTGTCTCATTTAATTTGCAAATAAAAGAATAAAGGCAGCGTACAAAACAAAGACAGGATGACGAATCAACGTCCATTTATGGAGGTTGTAATGCACCTGCCGGTCAATAAAACCATTTGCGAGCGAATTCTATCAAGCTGGGTATTTTTAACTTCACGGCATTTTTTTGCTGGTCTCAAACTTGCGTATAAAAATATCTGAAACTTTCTGCAGACTTGTTAATTGTTCAGGAAGTCTGGGTCAAAAATATTTTACTGTTTAATTGTGGGAAGGTCGAAAACGTCAATATTTATTGCGTATAAAAGTCGATGTTTTTGTCCCTTGAGGTTTTGGCATGTTTGGAATCTTGTGTTCATTATTAATGAGAGTATTTTCAATGTTAAACAGTATTTTATTTAATAAGTTTTGTAATGGTCCGAGGATTGGTGATGCTAATTGGAACATAATAATCTGGTTTACCGATCATAAATTATATCGCGGTTGAAAGCAATTATAGTTTAACTTCCATCTAGAGTAATAGAAATGTCCAGAAGAAAATATGGTTTGGTCTCGTTTTCGACCTAATGTATTATTCAAAAACTTGTGTCAAAAGATAGTTTCGACTTTCGACTAGATAAATATGAGTGGCGTATATTGATAAATTACAGTGGTATGCGGGCAGACGGGCTGGGCTATTTATGTTGCATTTCTTGTTTTTGTTGCACGCCCAGTCGCGTACCTGTTTCATTTTTTGAACTTATTTTACAAGGTACGGTCTACGGTCATTCGCATTTAGACGTCAGGTGCGGCAGGACATTGTAAGTGCTAGGATAAAACGCAGTTTTAAAGGTTTCCCATTTTCTGATTGGATTTTTTGGATTTTGGACAAAGGTTTTACGTAGAGTGAAACTTTTGATTCAAAATTCTTCCGAAGTTTATTATTTTGTATTCAGGATTGGAATTGGTATGACGTCTTAATGTACAATATAATTAAGGAAAGCAGTTATAAATCAATAGAATAGGATCGAACGATGGATAAATAATTGTTTATCTGAATGATGATATTAATAAATTATTGATTGGCTCATCAACTCATTTAATTTATTATTAATGTTTGAATCAAGTAGCTAGTAGTAGTAGTCGGCTATCGTAGTCGATGTAACAGTTTCGTGCAACGGCTATCTATTCTATAAACTAGTGGTCCGACGGTATCCGTAATGTCGTATGGGTGAACCGTGTCAATGTGTGCTCGAGCGCAATTTGTATAAAATTTGATTTTTGTATGTATCTATTTTGTGTTATATTTATGACATATAACTCTGCAAATGCAACAATGTATTTATAATTTAACATACTATCTGACCCCTACATGTAGTTTTGACACCATGAAATCGTTTAGAGTACAAAACGGACGAGACTATTCAGCGGATTGTAATAACAATGCAATTATGTTTTTTGCTGCATGCAACTGCCGCCATCTTGAATCCCCGTCCTTGCGCTATTGAAATGCCAGTGTTGACACCGCTAGTTACATTACTTCGTATCTTTTAAATTTAACTGAAGGTGTTAGTGGAAAAATATATATCACACAGCGATACATATCTAAATCAGACAATCACTATATTGTTCTTTACTATCTGAAAACTACGTCGTTGCTTATGACAGTGTTTTTCCTCATTGTTACCATACAGAAATTAAAAAGAGATTTTTGTAAATTGCTCCTAAAATGAACAAAATAAACTGAACAATTGTTCCGATCACATTTCCTTACTTTCCTTCAACAACTTTCAAAATAGATACGTGAGATTACTTTTTGGATCGTCTAACTGTTTTTCCTCATGAGGTAGTCGTTAAAATCTAGTTTATAGCCATATTGTTTGACCACCTGTAGTTAGTTCTATACAAGTAACAATTTAATCTTGTAATAAATACTTTAATTATTTCTGAATCGATAATACATCCCGGAGGTAATCTGGGAAGTGGATTAAAAAACGGTTGGAGAAAAAACGCAAACTGTAGGGTACTTTTAAGTTTCCTACACTTCCTCTGTATAAACTTTCCTAACGACATTTTTAGCGTAATATCCGCTCGAACTACTTTTTATGCGACAACTTTGCGTAACTGCTATGGCTTGTTCCTATCATGTAAGTAGATACTTTAATCCAAAATTCGGAACATTAATAATTCATAACCAATTATTAGTAATAATTGATAATAACGACAATTATTAATGTAAATTGGTCACTATGAAAATTAGTTTCGAACTTGAATCAAGTCATATCAAGTTATTTATGTTTCAAAGAGGATTTGCGTTTCGTGATTCAATTGGTATTTTAAAGCGTAAAATGTATAAATTTTCAATTTTAATTGCTTAATATTTATAGTCTAGTCTATAATATCCTGGATGAAAAGTCTGATGAATATAGACAAGAATGCAATTGTTATTACATATTTTCAATCAAATATTTTGTATACAGTATTATCTTCATTAATCTGCAATTGAGCCCTGATTTCCTATCGATCACCCGGGTTGTGTTCGATGATACCTCCATCTTCCTGTCCTACCAACTTTAATAAAGATTTTTGCTTAGTTTATTAATTGCTTTTTCTTAGAGTTCTTTAATTTTCTTCAATTTTAACTACCTTAGGTCTGCTTAATTTATCTTAGTAATACGCGGAACTCATGCAATCATGGATGCGTCACTGCAATTTCAATAACAGTGCAGTTGCATCTAGAGATGGTTCGTCGAAAGCAATCTAAAGCCGTTTCGTCCGCAAAGGTTAGATTTATCTATTTATGGACACCTGGTACTTTTACTCAATTACTTGAAATTGTATCGCGATTCGTGATCGCTTTCTATCCCATCGCCTCTGCGGTTTCGTAATTATGTCTCATGATGAATTGTGATTAAGATTCTCGTGTGATTGAAGTAATTCTCTGGTGAGTGGATTAGTTTGGAGAAATTTTGATTCGATACCGCGATTTGATGAGTGTAATTGCTTAATTAAATCATTATTTGCTCGTAGCCAGGCTGTTCCAAAGGCTATTGTAATGTTCAAATGTTTGGATATTCAATGTTTATGAGTTGCTTTCGGGATTTAAAATTAATGTGCATTGAAGGTACTTGTAATGTTACATTGAAACGTCTGATTACAAGTTCTTTGTCATCGCAGACAAAAAATTACTGAAACTAGAAACATGACAGACCGTTAATGTAAAATCATGTACTAAAAGAGTAGAAGTTTTGGGTAACTAACTCCGTGCTCCGCGGTTCCACCCGCATATATCTCACGTTCTCGTTAGATTTCCGGGATGAAAAGTATCCTATGTCCTTCTTCAGGTTTCAATAACAAAAATCAATATCAAAAAATCGCTGTACAAAACTCTTTCCAAATCGGTTCAGTGGCTTAGGTGTGAAAAAAAAAACAGATACACAGACAGAGTTACTTTCGCATTTATAATATTAGTAAGGATAGTACGGATAAAGATGGAAGTAGGAAGAAGGGAGGATGTTTTTATTTTTTTTATGTTTGATTTTATTCCACGCAAACTGCAGTAGAGAAAGAGAAAATTTATGGACACTTTAGAAATCTTAAATTACGTGTTTCTCGCACCTGCGGTAGTTTAAAACTTGAAGCCCAAAAGTGCGAGCTCTATTTAAATATTCCACTAAGTGCTAAGTTAGTTTTGGAACTTGTCGTGTCTGAAATAGCTTAATCCGGTAACTTATTCGCGAGAAATGTTTGAACATTACGCGTTTTAAAATGTTCTTATTTGAGCTTTTGAAATTATGATTATTTCATGTTATCAAACACTAGTTGTTCTGCGCGGCTTCACTCCTGTAGCAAAATGTTATGTATCCTATGTTACTTGTAGTTAATGTAGCTTTCAGATGGTGAAAATTTTTTTAAATCGGTCCAGTAGTTTCTGAGATTAACGCGTTTAAATAAACAAACTTTTCGGCTTTATAATTTTTAAGTTTAAAGTAGTAGATTACTTAGTAGTATAATCTTATGCAGTATCATAATTATTATCACCTGTATATCCTTTGAAATTAATACCATATGCAAATTACCGTTTAAATAGCATTTAAAATTACCTTCTTACGTAAAAACCACCAGCTGATGCATCACCTGACGTTTAACGATTCTATGCACCCATAGCAATTAATTGGTGCCTTGTTGTCGACGTTAAAGGAAACTGTAAAACAGTAATTGTGAAAGCTAATTGAGTTAGACTGAAGCGCCGGTGAAAAATAGGGTGAGTTTCTAAACGTGAATCATTGCTGAATCAGTAAGGCCGGCCACACACATGCTGAATTTTAAGATACTGAATTAATATTCTTAATTTAAAAAGGTCAGTTTACCATACAATATCGGCTTGCTCCACACAAATCCTGATTTTTTCAGATTCTGAATTTCTTCGACGTGCAAGGATCTGAAATCAGACAGACATTTAGCTTCTATTGTCTACACCTAAAGTTTCGACTAATTGTTTCATATCCTCGAATTAATGATTTTAAAGTTTTCGTTTTTTAAGCTTTTGACACGGTCTAAGCGTCTTTTTTTAAATATAATGTCGTTCATTATCTATGTTTGTGTATGTATAGTCATTATTATTTATTATTTTGGCTTTAATTGTGTACTTAATGGATCTCTGTGTTATTATTATCAAAAAATAAAAATATCGCATGTGACGAATTAACAATGCTATTAAACAATTTAGTAATCCATTCATTCAAATAGTTATATAGGATATCAACTTGCGCAAGATACGGACACGCAATAATCAGTTGCGTATGTGTAGGTAATCTTACATTAACCGCAGGAGTATTATATCGAGTTTTGCGTGTATATTTACGATTCATTTGAGTTTGTATAAATTGTATTTGAATCGCCTTATGGTTGTTTTGTTTATGGTAGAATAAGCTTAGCATGTCAAATGTGTTAGTGTGATAACTGACACCCACGGATGCCTGCTAGGCGAATTTACTGCAGGTAACAAAAATGTAACAAAAATATAACAAAAAGGGTATCCCTTAATAATAAAAATATAACTAACTAGCAGTTCCGCGCGGCTTCGCTCCCGTAGCATAATGTTATATAGCCTCTGATACTGGTACAGATAATGTAGCTTTCGAATGGTAAAAGATTTTTTTTTAATCGGCCCTGTAGTTTTTGAGATATTGGGTCGATTTTAAAAATTATTTGGGTATCTGTATTTAATAGACTCCGAAGGTATAGGACCGAATTGGAAGAAATTTTGTTCTTTGAAACCCCAGGAATGACATAGGATAGTTTTTATCGCAAAAAGCTTACGGGAACGATATATATACGTGGGTGAAACCACGGAGCTCAGGGAGTTGTTTATATTTTAAACACCGATTCGTAACTTTCCCGTTGTAGGCTTGGCCTAATTCATGTCGTAGTCGACTTCCAATTTCATTGTGAAGTATTGTTATCTAGAAACAAATTTGCTCTCGATAAGTTACAAGAGAAAGCTCAGTTCTTTACAAAATACATTGTCTCAGCGACGCTGATCTATTGTCTGTTATCCGATCGTTCGCTCTAGCGATACTTTCTTCTCATTAAAAATTCTACATGAATGTTATTGATGTGCTTATTATTGTGTCTGAAAATCTTAGGACTTCTGTATAGCTGTATTTTTTTATGTGTAAAAGTAATTCTATCAGCCTATTACCGGTTTACGGCAAAATTACTGACTTGTAAGCTTTTGCTAAATTTTGCAATTGATTATTATGATTTAGGGATGAAATCAACATTTTTTCTAAAAAATACGAAGAAGAGGAATAGCCCCAAATTGAAATAGTCGAACTCTAGAAAACAAAAAAGATCAATACTACTACTTCTATCTACCTTTATGCACTTATTTACTAAAGATCATAAATAATGAAGATGTTAAATAAAAATGTCGTTCTGCTATTTTAAAATTAATTGCTTAAGAATGCATTTAAAAACGGCACTGAAAATGCACGTTGAATTTTTCATTGAAATAGCGCGGATGATCATGACTTTTTGTGTGACGCCTAACGGAAACCATTTGCAATTGAAATGATAACTGTACGCTTAATGCGTACCTTTTGCATTCATTTAATTGGCTTTTAATAAATGGTTTAACTT
>LQNK01000486.1:17386-33714 GCA_001586405.1 Phoebis sennae | reverse complement strand
ACTTTTTGTGTGACGCCTAACGGAAACCATTTGCAATTGAAATGATAACTGTACGCTTTATACCTTTTGCATTCATTTAATTGGCTTTTAATAAATGATTTAACTTCTGAGACTTATGTTTATTTATATTTGTTCGATTCGTAATATTTTGTTTGTCGATGGTTGGTGTTTAGTTAGTAGTAAATGTTAAAAAAATAAATAACCCATCATGCAAACTTTGACGAGCAAGTTTCAAGCCAAGAAGGGCCGTCGAAACAAAGTTCTTTCAATGATTAAAATGGGATTTATACGCGACTAGTTGTTCCCCGCGGTTACGCCCATTCCCGGGATTTCCGGGATGACAAAAATAATGAAAAGTATACTATGGCATTCTCCTGGTCCTAAGCTATCTCAACGAATTTTATGCCGAATTGATCCAGTTGATCTTTAGTTAGAAGTGTTGTAACAATCCCGTCTTTGTTTTATATATTATACTAGCTTTCCGCCCGCGGCTTCGCACGCGTGGGCTACTAATTTTTGTATTTTGTAGATGTGCAAAACAAAAGTGTAAAAAAATGACGGTCGCAGGACCGCTGATATATGCGCATGTCTATACGTTTTTTTATAATTTTCCAACGCGAGCGAAGACGCGGGTGGTGAGTTAGTTATTTTTTGAAAGTTTTTGAGTATTTATTGAGTGTTTTTAATGCCTTAATCTATACGTTAAGATTATAAAAAGGCATATCCGCAACTCAACCAAAATCTCATATTGTCACGTGGTATGACATTTTCACGTCTTTAGAAGCGTATATCTCAAAAAATATTTAATTTAGCATAAAACGTATTTAGAAACTTGTATTTTATTTTCAAATACCTATCCAATGATACCTCATTTAATGGTGTATTCGCGAATTTATTTTTCTACCCTCCGATTACGTGTATGGAGTGGCACCCTTAAAAATATTTTTTTCAAATAAAATGTAGCCTATAAGTTGCTCCTTATATCGGTTTATCAGCATGTGAAATTTTATCAAAATCTGCCCAGTAGTTATTACGTGATTGACGCACATACAAACAGATAAACAGACAAACAGAAAAAAATTTTTCTAAACATGGTTTTGGTATCTATGGAACATACATATTGTATACCAATTACTCTTTTTGAAAAATATTCAATGTACAGAAATGACTCGGTTACTGTTTTATTATATGTATAGATTAAAAATGAAATAAAACCAACTTAGATAAGTTATCCAATAACGAAAATCTTATAAGTGTGGCCTAAGTTTATACAAATGAACGTTTGATATAAAAAGATAGAAGAAAAATAATGCCTTACGTCGAGGTTACACAAGAGTCCTTGCCATATTGCGGTCAACCGTACGTGGAGGTTATTTTCCTTAGAAATGTGGGCTCAGTGTTTCTACGAGAATGAAAGATGCTGCGTTCGTAAGTTCTTTGAGAATTTGATATAGGACTATCGTATTTTGAGGTACTTAATTTAATTATGCATTTCTTTTATCTCTTAAGATAAACAAAGAATACAAACTTCTGTTTAATGCCATAAAAATAAGAGTAAAAAGCTGTTTAAAAAACCTAGATAGGCTTCGATAGACCACATATTTATATATTAGCCAGGAAGAACTTTATTTTATTTTTCTCTCTCATTGTAGGTCATGTCTCTAGCAACACCTAACGTTTCCAAGATCCATATAGCGATATTCGCTAGGTACGTGACCGTTTTTCCAATACCTGGCAACTCCTGAACGGTGGCTAATTCAGTATTTGTTCACCAGACGTGTTGGCGTCTAACGTATTGATTATCCTGACCTTGTCTTACGTAAATCCGTTTTGGCAGCTTCTGTTGTATTTAAAGTACTCTCGATGTGTCTGTTTTTTAATAATGTTGCGGTTTCGTTTGTGTTTATTTACTTTAACATATGGGATGTTAAAGAGACTTACCAAAACGGATGGATACATCTTCCCTGGGACCAAACACAACAAATCTAAACATTATGCTCTTTTTATGACCATGACATCAACTTAGAAAGCGCGTTATGGAAATTATAAAGATCAAAATTAGATAAATTTTATTGGAGAGCACACATTTAATAGAAAGAGTTTTCTTTATCGTCAGTCGTTTAGGTCATTACTGATTCAAGGGAATTACTTTCTTAGATCGATAGATTTAGTAATTTTCTTAGAAACAGCTATCTTAGATTAAATTTAATATACTTAAGGTAATAAAACCTAGATGAGGTTTCAAAATGAAGAGAATGCCATAGCCACAGCTATTACAAGTTTTATTATAACTCGTAAAATTCCTATAAACCTTAACTTCCTTACAAGAAGCAATGAAATTTGCACTAGAATTACGTTTACATGTAACTATGTTATCAGATAACATTTAATATCAGTTCCTGTCAAATATATCATAGGAGTCCAGTTATTCCATAATGTTCTTTCCTTCATTCCCGTTATCAATTCTTTACTCATAATTTTTCTAGAGGCTGACAAATTTGCGACATTATTCGTATTATAGTATCAGATCACGGTATGCTCCTTTGCCCTATGAAGACTGACTCGACAATCATTTCTAAATCACAAAATTATAACCTAATCACATGGTGATAACAACGTTAACTAGGGAAAATTGAATGTTAATAGGCTTTACAAACTTTCAACTTGTATGAGATCACGGTGAAATTTGCTGTTCAAAAGGTAAATACAAGACCTTTTGTTCCACGCTGATGAAGTGCTTATTATGAACTGTTGGGAGTCTAGCTTGCTCCATCAATTCGAGCGTCATGATTCATATGCCGCAATGTGTGCGTAAGTTATTTTGTACGGTTGCGCATGTGTGGAGGGGTGGACGAGGGTGGCTACCCTAGCTCGGAATAGTGATGCGTACTGATCGATATTTTTTTGAGCTATTGTGTGGGTCCCGCTTTGGTGTCTGTTTTTGGGGTGAATAAAAAGGACAAAAGGGTTAGAAATTGGATAGTTAGCCCCTCCAGCAAAATAGACGGTTTAAAGTCGAGTTGTAAAAAATAGTTTTTTCATAGGAAACTTCATTTAAACGGATTTTATACATTAATATTTATTTTTATACTTTAAACTATTCATTTTATTTCTCTACAGTATTCATTAAAGAAATGCATAAAAGAAATGCTTCTACGTCAAATGTAACTAAAGATAAGCATTAAGTTACTATAAAGTTTTTCAATTTGTGTCCCGCTGTGAATATTCGTGGAATTAAATAAATCTCGTCTTGCCATGTATATTTCATTCACATAAACTGTCAAAATAGTCATAAATCATGTTACACAATTCAAGTATCTCTAATTCCATCCGTTAAAAATATATTTGCTGTGCTAGATTAAAGCATGTTTAGATTTACATAAGATATGACCTAATTCAGTAACCGATAACGCACTGTCCAAAATGCACTTGTCGATAATATAGTGAGTCGATAGTGATGTCCAGCCCTAGCTCTTCACTAAGCACGCTAGTACGCCGCCAGCCACCGCCAGCGCTAGACGTCTCTCGGTCGCTCCCACACCGGCGTTTATATCGCCGCTGAATTACGCGTCCATTTTCACCGTCCCGGTTTTTGTACTGGAATTAATGTTAGCCTTTGTATGTTCTTATTGTATTGTGTTAGCTTTATTAGATCTGTTCGTGGTTGCTTTTACATATTTGTGATCGATTCGTCTTTGTTTAACAGTTGTAGATGTAATCGCGTGTTTGCAAGAGATTTTATTTTATTGATTGGTGTTGTTTGTTTTATAGTAGGTCGACGATCTTTTATTACTATTTAGTATGGTATTTGTGAAATACATTATCTACAATAATCAATATTTTACGTATTTCTTTCGTGCATTGTTGTCGCTGCATCGCAGCAATTTCTACTTTAATTAAAATTCTTATTAACGCTTGGCTTAGTTAGATTGGATCTTCTTTTTACACGACAGTACCTACATCATTAGTTTTAAGTTATTCTCGTGTCATTGTATTTCTAATATTTTTATTCTTTGTTTTTAATTTTATTAGTGATTTTATCAGTCACAACTAAGGAAACTTCGTTATCTTCGTTAGTATTAAAATAATAATAGATTATATTATCTCTCAATAATCGTTCAGGTCTGATAAATAATGTGATAATCTTAAAAAAGGATATAATTATGGCAGCTGACTATGATAATTTTATTATTACCATGCTTTCACATTTGTCAATTAAATTGAGTTGCAATCGTTAACAAATTCTAGTTTAATCATACTCTGCATTATTATGTAGTAAAATAAGATAGGGTGTCGTAAAAGTAGTATTACTTGTACACAATTAAATTAACGTGTTATGATAATAAAATGAAATAATCTTTATTACTATAAGAAATATGACAATCTAGATCAGTCACAAAAAGTGTGTTTAAATAAAATAACTTATTACTAGTAAATACAGTGAGGTCCAAACTAGACTGATGCCTGTAAGGATCCTCTGATGAGAGATGTGAAATAATGGTTCTTACATCATACTGAGGACTTATTTGTTGAAGAAGATAATCTGCTTACCTGACCTGTGACGATAACTTAAGCTGTACAATAAAGCGTATTTCATCTAATAAATTTAGAATGACGAAATTTTGGTAAATAAAGATGCTTTTTTAATAGTTGCTACCTTAAAATTTCAATATTTGTTAGTTATTTCAATTTATTTGTCTATTGAAATACTTACAACAAAATAATACTGCGCAAATCTGCAATGTGTAAATCATTTGAAATTGCATTCGCATTTTTGTACAGAATAACAAAATTTCTTTTAATAACAAATCACGTTTCGTAATCTCTTTTTTTACGCTTCATAATGTTAATATTATTTCAAATGCAGTGTAACCAATTGATTATGCTTGTTGTGTCCAATAGACTGAATTTGCAAGGCTTAAAATAAGTCGAGACAAACAGTGGTCTCTGTTCACATTTGTTTGACCTATTTCAGTAGATAAAATGCTGACAAGGGTTCTATTAATATCAGTATCATTAGTTTAGTATAGCTTTTTGGATGTATATCGTAGAAGAATACTGAGGATACCTAATAGAAAATCCAATATTAATATTGTCTTTGAACAATCTACGAACACATTAAAGTAAATTTATTTATTCATTTGAAGTTTTAATGTTAGCTCTGATTTATCGAAATTGCAGACACCTAACTATCCATAGACCTAGTTTTGTAAACTAAATGATTTCATCATTCATTTGTTCTCTATGTATATTATTGTTTCGATACCGCTGTATTCTTTTGTTTTAAAATGTATACAAGCGCGCACTTAATACTTGGTGGATATTAAAAATCCATTTATCATCGTGAAGGCTATTCATAGCGTTTTATGTGAATACATTTGTAGTACGCTGCACATTAAATACTTTGAAGTGAACAATATTTACGATTATTTCTATTCACGGTGGTTCATTTTAATTGAAACCTATCTTAGATTCAATAACGTTTAAGTTTTAATGTCTTGTTTCATTTGAATTGTTAACTATGCCATAATTAT
Source organism: Phoebis sennae (assembly GCA_001586405.1). Lineage (NCBI taxonomy): Eukaryota > Metazoa > Arthropoda > Insecta > Lepidoptera > Pieridae > Phoebis > Phoebis sennae. The sequence goes on along the minus strand of LQNK01000486.1, from coordinate 28,180 downwards.
TCTGACTTCAAATGTTGTTATAACAGTCAATTGCGTGTGGTGAACAGATGACTGCCAAAGCTTACAAGAATAATTCGCGTTTAATTATAACTTTTATGTTCATGCTGTTTATAAACTTTGTATAAATGTAGTCCAGATTAGAGGATCAAGATGATATTCAATAATAAGTTGTTTTGAGTTCATAACAACAAATTCGCATATTCATATTCTCCAATTAGAACTATAGTTAGTATAAATTGAAATCGTTTTAAACAAGAGCATCTATTTTCATAAACTATGATATTAATTTGTTCATCTACTAAAGTTAATTTAGGTCCTACAAATTCATTTACAATGGCCGATCAAGCCTCGAAAATGTACTGCTAACAAAATGCCTATTGGAATTATGGCAAACCATAATTCCATTGAACTCTCCTCATAAATAATTTTAATAGTTCTGTAGTTGAAATATGGTCATTATAATAAATAATAATAAATCTGTATTTGCCGTTTCAACGTTCGGACCGTTCTGCATTGTTGCCTTTTTAGTTTTAATTGCTGCATTTCTCGAATATACACTTTCTTTACTTTCTTTGTCACGTCGCAAACGAAGACAGTTAGTTTCAATCTTTTTTTAGATTCCTCGCTATAAATTCATAGTGGTTTGTTAGAAGATATGCCCGAGCTTTATCTTTTTTTGAAATCTTAATAGATTCTGAATTTTCACTTTTGGTAATAGGGGCCCATTTTTACTTCACCTAGTTTAAGCATTACACGCAACATTGCAATATAATTAATCTTTATGTAAATTTTGAAAGAGGTTTTTTCCAATCAGTCCAAGATTAGTTTCTACTAAGTAACAATCACACAAGAGTCATAAAAGTATAATGTGTTATATACATAGATATGACTTGCATGTATTTCTTCAATTTAATATTCAATTTTCTGCTCTTCCGCACTGTTAAGTTCGTAAGCTATTAGTTATATTGGGTCAAGTGCACTAGGGCATAGTGATCCCATTGTTATGAGAAGACTCTAAACAGCAGCTCATACGTGTCCTCAATAGATGATCTAAGAACGAAAACAAACAAACCGGCCAATCTAAAGGGATCAACGACACAGCCGTTGCGTAGGAGTCGATCTATTTTAAATTGCTATTCACCCTCTCTCTCGTTTACACCAGTCTATACTATCTCTGTTTCTTTCTGTGTTAGGCAATTATTGGCAAGGATATGATGTGTGCCAAATTACACGTGGATTCGTTTGAAGAGTTTGTTATTATTGACTTTTGCTTTTATAGGGCGTTGTTCGTAGCAATATTGTGTCATTGGTGGAGATTTGTTTGTATCTTAATGATTATTGTCTGTGACAATATGTTATATCGCGATTCTATGTAGTTAAAGGAGTGTTCTTGTGTTAAATTGATGTTGTGGAATAGTTATCGTTAAATTAACTAATTGATATTTTCAAATTTGTTTCTTACGGAATCCTCTGAATTCAAAGGTGGATTTTAAATCAACTTTCATAATGATTGAGTTGTTCGTTATTTGTCGATTGCCTGTAATGGAGTTAATTGTTGTAATTGGTAGTTTTGCATGATGTTAATCGATAAACCGTTTTTTTTTTTCAAGTTTTAGGTGGAATTTATTTAGGATTATTAAAATTACAATAATTACAGACATTGTGTTTGCTGCTTCCAATTTATTGTAATTTTTAACCCTTAATATGATTCGTGTAAAAGTATTTAAGAAACAATGTTGGTCATAAATGAATTCGATCATTTTGGATTTAATAAAATTTAGTGTTTTTATATCAGTATTATATTGTTAAAAAATCTTAGTGTTTTTTAAATATCAGCTTTAGTAGTCATTTAATGTGTGCTATTTTTCACTTCAGCTAGTCATCGTAAAAAGTGTGAAGTAGACATTATTTTTGTAAGAGTTTTTATTAGTGTATCTGTATAAGTGTTAGTGTAAAATAGTGTAAGTGTCGTGGAATGGATACGTATTGTTGACCGTCTGTATAATGTCGAAGACTTTGAACGCATATAGAATGTGAGTATTTTAGTTTAGTTGTATGTATTTAGTTTCTTTTAATAATTAATTATGAGTTGCATATAATGTAGTAGTTTAATAATTAATTGCGAGTAACTGTGCCACTTTTAAAGTATGTCATCGTTTTATATTGTTCTTAATAAATATATTTTTAGAATTTATGTATTTAATATCATTATGACAAAACCATTTTTATATGTTTTCCCTTGTATGAGAGCATTTGGGGGAGACAAATCTTGGCATAATTTAAATCGATTGTCGCAAATAGATGCAGCTGAAATTTTATAGTGCAAGATAACATGTGGTGGACGTAAACGGATTTAAAATTTAACAGAACAATTGTGTCCTATTTTGTAAGCTATTTTACTGGCATATGTTGCCGTTTTCATCTGCCAAATCAGTACAATGCCAAATATAAAATGGGTCTATGGAGCAATACATCAATCTACAATGTAGTTTTATTACGGTCGGCATTCTACTTTTAAACCGACTTTAATTCCGACTTTAAACCGAGGTTCAATTCGATCTTATTTTTTTTAAATCTTGTGATATAGAAAATAGGTAAAGGCACCGACTGCATCGATATCAAAAATAAAATAAAAGTTATTTTCTACTTTTTAGTGTACGGAAGTCGGTTCTATGTTTTGTAAAAACTTATTTTTTTATGAATTAAGTCACATAACTTGTAAAGAAAAATAAGTTAACGTTAATTATATTCGTTGAAAAAACTTCAATTAACTTAATGTTAAAAAGTTCACAGTTATGAGTTATAATTAGATATGTTTTACAACAGTTTTTTTCTACTTTTTAGTGTACGGAACAAACAAAAGTTATTTTCTACTTTTTAGTGTACGGAAGTCGGTTCTATGTTTTGTAAAAACTTATTTTTTTATGAATTAAGTCACATAACTTGTAAAGAAAAATAAGTTAACGTTAATTATATTCGTTGAAAAAACTTCAATTAACTTAATGTTAAAAAGTTCACAGTTATGAGTTATAATTAGATATGTTTTACAACAGTTTAGTAGATTTTTAGTACACCATTTTATGAATAAATGTAATTAGATAAGGAATTTAGTAAATTTCCGATATTTCAACTTTACGATACTTAGGTAAATTCTCGGTAAAATCAACTTACTGGGCGGTTAGAGTTTAAAGGAGCTAAAATTGACTATTCATAAGTACTTTGCATAAAATTTATGTGAATAAAAATATTTTCTATTTATAAAGCGATGCTAAAATGATCCGGAACTAAAGCGTGAAATAGGTAGAAATTTTTAATGACCATTAATCTGTCTCCAGCGTTGTCCAGTCTAGACTGATCGATTGCGTCGTGTCGCCTCTATTCCTGTATTAATTCTATAATTTTTAGTTCCGTTCATCTATTGTTCTATATTTGTTTTATACTCCCGTGGGAATATCGGGATGACATATAGCCTATAGCCTTCCTCGATAAATGGATTATCTAACACTAAAACAAATTTTCAAATCGGACCAGTAGTTCCTGAGATTGGCGCGTTCAAACAAACTCTTCAGCTTTATAATATTAATATAAATTTGTGTACTTGTATGAATGGTCATTTCAAAAATTCGGTTGCACCGGCGTATCTTCTCAACTCTCTAACTCTTCTGTTCCCGTGTGGTTTCCGGATTCAAATAATATTTATACAAATTTTCATCCAAATCGGTTCTGTGATTTAAGCGTGAAGAAGAGATAGACATAGTTACTTTCGCATTTATAATAATTAATATAACAATATAATTAGTATAAAAGAATATAATATAAGTACGGAGTATGGAAGTATGAATAAGGATGGATGATGATACAAAATCGAAGCGACCTCACGACAAACTGTCATTACTATGTGTAGCTAGTCTTACTTACATCACATATAATTTTTGGAATAATGTTATTTGTAATTTAACGAGAAAAAAAAACGAGGATATATTATTAATTTAAACGAAAACTTGAATCCAGATTTATTTCGTCTAGACACATCGATTCGCCCTTTCCAGTTTCCTGATTTACACTCGAATGTTTGTTTTCGCAGTTAAATGTATTAAAAGCAATGAATCAAAGGATTTTATTCGTTTTGTGTACGTGTATGGAATTTGAACGGAACTATATGATGGAGAGGCTGATTCAATAGTACTCGTATAATATCGTAGAACTGATATGATGCAAAATTTTAGCTGAAAGAGTTTCGAGAGGAAGGTAATAAGCCAACGTTATTTATGCCTTCACGTTTATTTACGGTGTAAAATCGCGAAGCAAGTAAAAACTATAATGTAATTCAATTCAATTCTTTTTCTTAATGGCAGTGCTGTGTTGCGAACATGTTTTCCACATTATAATGTAAGGAAGTTGTTATATGCATGTTTTCATTCGTCAAATATGTTCCCGAGAATTATTTTTAACCAACTTTCAAAAAAAGGAGGAGGTTCTCAATTCGACCGACTTTTTATGTATGTTACGGCATATCTCCGCCATTTATGGACTGATTCAGAAAAGTCTGCCTTTACCTATTTTCAATTTAACAAGATTTTACCCCGACTTTGAATAGATTTCAACAAAAAAATATATTTTCTACTTTTTAGTGTGAGGAAGTAGCTAGGTAGTCGTTTTTGGCAAAAAGTTATTATAAAATTAAAACGTTCTCCAAATTTTTATATAGGCAGCCCTTCAGAATAGTGATGTTTAACAAAAAGAGTACCAGTTGCATTTGGCATGTTTCCAAGGGGGGAAATGACCCGCCTTTGTTGCCGAATTGATACGGTTTGTATGAGCATATCGAGTCTCCAAACATACTAATATTGGTGTGTGATGAAATTCTATAGTGACGGTGGGTATGTCAATAGGCAATAGTATGAATGCAGTTTTATTTGTAAAGTCTAGCTGACCCGGCTTTATACCGCCATTTTTGAACATGACGTATTTGATAGACGTGAACTATTCGTATGGAAAAATATATTTGTGGTTTTTACTTATTCTATTCACATTTTTTTTTGATATTCCTTCATATTTTCTCAAACCTTTAAACCTTCCCTGGACTTCCACGAATATTTCAAGACTAAAATTAGTCAGATCGGTTCAGCCGTTCTCAAGTTTTTGCGAGGCTGACGAACAGCGATGGATTTTTATTTATTTAGCTTACTAGCTGTGCCCCGCGGATTCACCCGCGCACGTTTCACGTTCTCGTGCGATTTTCCTATATCATTTCTCACTGTTTAAACTATCTTTGTACTTAGTTCCATCCAAACAGGTACATGTAATCTGTATGATTATAATTTTTTGTATTCATAATGTTATTAGGAATTACTTACATAAACAGTTTTAACAGAACATAATTAATAGTGCAAAACACTGAGAAAAAACCCTTTGTCATTTAAAAAATAAAGATAGCCATTTTTTACCATATTATAATATAAATTAAAAATTTTAAGCCGTTTTGAGGCAGACGTTACAAATAGAAATTGAGTACAGCGGATAAGCTACAATAATTAAGGAATCGTTTCTGAAAATGGACATGAAACTCGCAAAATTGTGGCCTTACGATTTAGTGCTGGGGATTTTTAATTAGAGGCTGAAATATGTAGGTTAAAATCTGTCTGACGCAGGCTTTTTAATTATCATCTGTAAGTAGAAATCGATTAATGGGACACAGGGCTTCAATGGCGTACAATGTTCACATCTAGACGAAGTGTTTTCGTAAAAAAACTCAACATTTTTATAGTAGCTGTTCTGCTCGTTCTCTCCTTTCAGACCTGGCTGGTGAGAAGCGGGGCTAAATCTAAGTAAACCCCGAAAATTTTAATTTTTAAGTTCCATGTCGGGGCATAATAGTAGAGGCGTCAGACAAGTTTTTGCCCAAAGCACCTTCCCAAAAATGGTCCTAGCTCTCGAATTATAAAACCTACAGCATTCCTCGATTCATGGTCTATCTAATACAAATATTCAAATATAGATTGTTTCCAAGTACCACCAGTAATTCCTAAGATAACACTATTATAGGATGGATATCAACATCTTTTATTAAAACTACACCTTCCAAGTTTTCCTAAATTCGTTCTTATAATAAAACGTAGCTTGGCCGTAGGAGGGTTGTCGCCCTTGGTATCCATGGCAACGGGGCTATTTTATGCGGCTCGCGTCGTACCCCCCTCCCAGGGAGGCTATAACTTCGTGCCCCGGAATTACTTGGGGGGTTTTGGGGTATCCTTGAAACTCGTTTAGAAGTAAGCGGATGGATTTGATGGTATGACTGAAATAATAAGTAGATCTCTATTAGTTGAATGAAAATTTTGTAAAAAATTGTTTGGTTTTTGTAATTTCTTATAAAAAATATTCTATGGAGAGTTTGTACAACAATATAAATAGAAAGCTTTTTATTTAGCCACTAAGCCTATTCCAAACAAATGTAGGTATTCTTTTTCGATTACAGAAAATTGCTCCCACGATACAGGAGTAAGTTTGGGAGTAAAATAAAGTCAGTTTAAATATTAATTATGTTTTTTGATCTATTACATGATTCCCAATTCGTAGGATATTTATATCAACCCAAAACCGGATCCATTCTTGTTGCATCTTTTTGCATTATCTTAGCTATGCAATGTCTATCGTAGACAAATATCCCGTAAATCGTCAGTTACCCTTACAGCAAAATCGTGTCTAATGAACTATGAAACACGACAAGCGGCAATTAGGTCCAAAATACACGGCTAACGAGCAAATAACGCTGTCTTGTTTTATTTTGGGAGTGTGAAAGGGATGGATGTTTACTAGACGGAGGCTTTATTTGGGTACTATTGAAGACCTCGATTAGCTTTGTCTGTGGGTAATGTTTGGAAGTTGGGGTTAGTTTTGACGCGTTAAAGTCAAGACGAATCGGTCTAGACGGTTAGTTATTTCTATCTTTGTCTTAGTGCGTTGTAAGGATGAAAGATCTTCGAGAAATATTTTTACCTGGTTTGATTTTTAAGATTCTATTGACTTGTCTGCGGATAATGTTTGAAATGTGTTATCGTTTACGTATAGGTCTGCAATTCTCACATTTTTGTATTCTAGCTTAATAAAAACTTTTTGTAATAATGTACCTAAGTTTGTTTGTTTCACTTAAATAATCTAACACCCGTATTCTAAGAAGCTACCTCAGTACCTCCACTCAACCACGGCTAAGGTTACATCAAAAATGTCGATGTGAAATATTATTTCGAGGAATGCTATTAGAATACGGGTGTTAGAGTATTTAAGTGAAACATTTAAACCATCTCAATCGGATGAAGTCTAGACGAAGGCTATTTACTTGGCTTGATATTTAAATACTCTAATGAGCTTTGTCTGTGGGTAATGTTTTGGAAGATAGGGACGCATTTTGACGCGCCTGGAGAGAGGGTTCGTGCTAGGCATAAAACATCGCATCTTTGTCTCATACAATAATTGCTAGACGGAGGCTTTTATTTGAGCTAGGGATATTTTATAGGTCTCGTTGAGCTTATATATGCATAATAATAAGTTAGGGAGATAGCTTCTATCTTGACACGTTTGTACTAACTAGGAAATAAGGATAAGGGATACATTACAGCCTACCAAGGAATCACACACAACACGTATGAGTTTGTGAAGCTTAAATAAATGTGACAATCTTTTCTCATACTATACCTTTTTGTTCATATGATATTTAAGCACTATCAGGGAAGGATTGGCCTTGCACTCAAAGGTTACCCTAACTACTGGAACGTAAACTGAACCAACAATGTGTGGGTCTGATAAAGGCTACATTTATTTATTTATACTTTACGCCTTTTTATTATGGCTGTTACCATCTCGTTCGGTTGGTGCGAATCAGTTTCAAAATAGTTTCTTGTGTTTATTTTAACGATCTATTCCATAGTAATTAAATGGTTTTTAAAGGATTTTACATGTTTAAAACGTCGTGTTGAATAATAATGTGTTATAAATCATGGTTAAAATACGTGAAAAAGTATTTTTATTCCATTATTCCATACAGTTTTACAATGACTGAAGGATTTTAGGCGTATTAGTGAGTAAAAGATGAAAATAGTAGATAATTAATTGTAGTAATCATATGTTTTATTATTAAATCGCATACCAAATCAAGAGTCTAGATTTGAATATGAACAAAGCTTACAGTTACAGTGAGGTAAACTAACAGTACAGCATGTTATGTCGATTGATCTTGTTGAAATATGAACCCCGGAAAAAGACACTAAATAATAATATCGCGTATTAGTATTTATCACGTATATGACTATGTGTATGTCTATGTTCACAAGTGTAATGCTAAATGGTCGCTTTGTGATTGTTAAAGTAAATCAATGGTGTTAATTTACATACATAGAACGTGAGTAGACGAAGGTTATGGTCGTGTAAAAATATTTACCGGTTTGTAGTATTTGTAAATTTATCATATTAAGTTAGTAGGTGTTCCGCGCGACTTCGCTCCCGTAGCATAATGTTATATAGACTATGTTTATCAGGGATAATATAGGATTCTAATGGAAAGAATTCTTCAAATCGTTCCAGTACTTTCGGAGCCTATTCAATTCAAACAAACGAATAAATATCAAATCTTTCCTCTTTATAGTATTAATGTAGATATTTTGGAGGTAGAAAATTTATTTATGATCAGGTATTTGTATTTTATTCTAGTCCGTTATGATTAAAATTAATAAGCCTAATAGCGGTATACATATTTGCATTTTTATACTTACATTGACTCCTTATTAGTATAACACATTATCCATATATTAATTGCGTTTTATAATGAAACATAATTTTATCTTTACTTGATTAAATTATTTATGCAATGACATTCTAAACGTGTCTGTCAAATAATTAGGGGTTACTGAAAATCAGCGCTGCAAAGTTCCAAGGCATTACAGCACATGCTGAGTAATGTCCTAGTTTGTGACTGTTACAGTACAGTAGATTGTAATCCTATTATTTATTACTAGCCGCGCCCTGTGGTTTCACTCGTAACTTCTAAACCCGTGGCAACTCCGGGATTAAAAGTAGCCTATATGTTATTCTGAACCTTACCTATATGTATACCAAGTATCATCAGAATCATAATAAGGTACGTTTGTAAAGGAAAATATAATACTTTTTATTTATTTCTTTCTAAAAGCATACTTAAAGCTGAATCATAAAATGCGGAAGAATTAAGGAAGCCAGGAAGCCTGGAAGGTTTAGCGCCATACTGCATTCCTAATGTACGACGTGTCTGCCCTAGATACCCCGGTGCGGACAATCTTGCGCCTAGAATATTACTCCTATAAAATAACGCTGGTTGCATTTTATACTCGGGGGATTAATGTTCTCTCAAAGAGGATTCCATAATTAATATTGCTGCTTTTATGAATTCCTGTTTCAAATATTTGATCCTGGAGAACTGGTATTTAATGACGACCCGATTGGCGCAGTGTTTCAGCAAGGTTTGTGCCGGAGGGTGTGGGTTCGATCCCCACGAGCAGAAAATTATGATGTGATGAACATTGTAATTTTCTACTGTCTGGGTGTTAATTTATCTATTACTATAGATGTATGTATTTACAAAAAAAAGTATGTTAATGTATGTCTATCAGTTATCTAGTATCCATAGTACAAGCTTTGTTTAGTTTGGGACTAGATGGCGTTGTGTTAAATGTAAAAACAAAAGAAATGCACCTGGTTCATACCACAATAAGATTTACTCTCGTCGTTTTGAGTAAGCCGTGTGGCTTATTTTTTGGCAATTGTCCAATACTTTGATACCGCTAGACGCATTAAATTGCTTTTGACCGTATCGCTTGAGGGGTCTCATTGAAAGCAAGGCAATTTTTATTGCTATTACACCACTATAACTAAACACAAATTCGTTATTGTGTTATCCGTATCAAGTTAACAGATTGATACACCATCATCATACATCATTCTAACCATCCTGACTTTCGAAGAAAGGCTACTGATTGGTAAAAAAACGCTATACTACAACGCGATATTGAGGCGCTTCTCCTCTACATTTTGTAACTCTAATAGCTCAAACACACAAATACATACGCACACTCACACACTCACACTAATTTAAAAAATTTTGCATGCACATTGATTTCTACTAATAATTGTAATAGCTTCTAGTTACGGAAGAGCGGCTCCTCCTGACATAGGTTTTCTTTAAAACTTACTAGGAGGTCCCTCCTACTACTTATAATAAAATATTGTCTTAAGTATTTCAATCCTTTATTTTTTCTTACTCTTTATTCTTTCTCTTTTTTTATTTCAATAAATCATTTTCATTTGCATCATTGTTACTTAACGAGCAATAACGTTAATTGAATAATTAAAAATCGATCTTTATAAGTCTTGTTATTTGTTCCATAAAAGTCAATACTACCAATTTTAAAGGAGTTCGTTTTCTGAGAGGCATACGATATCTAGAATAATATTATAGAGAGGAAAGAGTTGTTTGTTTGCTTGTATAGACGGAGAAACTACAAGGTCGATTTGGATGAAACATTGTAAAGAGATTCTTTGAAAGCCCAGGAATGACATAGGATAGTCTTGATCCCGAAAATCCTACGGGAACGGGACATATAGTAATATGGCGGCTAGTGCGGAGCTCAGATAGTAATTTATAACAGCGGTAGTAAATATCATCAAGCGCTTTCAATTTCATATGATTACCTACTTGAAATCCATCGTGTAATCTGCGGATGCCAGTTTAGTTAAGGAAATCGCAAACTATTGACCCATATCTGTGTT
>LQNK01000484.1:607091-647232 GCA_001586405.1 Phoebis sennae | reverse complement strand
AGAAACCTACGATGTTTACGAGTATAAATGAGAGGAGACATTTCCATTAACTTTTAATTCTTCTTAATGACGTATTTCGTCTTTCTTCTTTCTTTATTTACTGTTATAATAAATAAATAAAATGTATACCAAGAAGTGATTTGTTATTGATCTTTAAATAATCTACGCTCCCAGAGATGATTAAGCATTGAAATACAGATTTATTAATTTTAATGATGAAATTGTTTTTCTTTCTGTCTGGATGGTTTCTTTACGCCTAAACCACTATCCGATTTGATGAAATTTTATACAAAGATTGTTTGAATTTCGAGACAGGACATAGGATCCCGGAAATCCAACGAGAAAGTTAGATACACGCGGGTGAAACCGCAGGGCACAGCTAGTGTATCATAAAATAATAAGCACATACATAAACATTACAAGTTGCAGACAGCTAAATATTCATAAGAAGTATATCCAACAAGCCCAGGTTAAATGATGAAATTGCTTGCTTGTTTTGCTTTTAAACATAATATCACTGAAACTTAGATCATGCAAGAACTAGACCTCATGCAATATACACTAAACAAAGTTATGTAGATTCACTGAAAATATAATATTATAATATTGCCACAGTCTTACGAAACTATCTAAAAGACCGTGTCCCAAATCAACATAGATAAACGTGACATTATCTGTTCGTGCTTCGGGACGTCTCTCGGGATGACGAAAATCTTTCTATAAAATAAAATACTTTTTAAAGGATTTTAAACGCGGTTTATTATACATTATTTACATTATTATTTAATTATTTAACCCGACGTTTCGAGCACTTTACAGCGAGCGTGGTCACGGGAGACTGAGATGGCAGTTGTCTTCATGAGTGTTTCAGCGAAACGTCGGGTTAAATAATTAAATAATAATGTATAATAAACCGCGTTTAAAATCCTTTAAAAAGTATTTTATTTAAAATGGAAAGTACTCGCGTTAAAACAAACACAAGATTATACTATGTTTATAAAATTTTAAGAGATTATATCTACTGAAACAGATTGGATTTTAAATGCGTCGCTGCACAAAATATAGGTTTCTTCAACTGAGAAATATCAACATTCAAATCTCTATCTGTCTATTTAGATTTGAACCACGGTTTTTAATGCCAATGGGTACGGAGTTCTGCTGCTTTGCTTAAAGGTGAAATATGTGTGATGATTTGATATTAAAGCAATAAGATAATCGACCATTATACATTAAAACTAATTTAAAGCAGAGAAAATACCACCACGAAATATTTTTTTTTATTTAGGGATTGTTAAAGTTTAGGTAATAGAGGCAAACAAAAATAAACAAATTATATTTGATGAACTTAACAAAACTTTAGTAACATAAAATTTGCGATTTTATTTAACGCTTTAATAATCAAAAATGTTCAACCACCAAGTAGAATAAGGGAAACAATTTGTTTGACTTAATATTTATATAAGTAAGCACGTGGTATAATACTTTTTAAAATAAAGAAATATCGCTAAAAAGAAAACACAAACTTAAATATTATCGTAGTCATAAGAATGTTTCTTATTATAGTTTTACGAGCAATGCCACAAAACGACATTCGTAATAACAAACCTTTAGAACGGTCTCATTCATCTCTAATATTTGGATCAAGTGGAAGGGTTTTTGATAAGGAAGAACTTTTATTATGGGTGATGTATTAAATTCGTAAAATAACTTGAAAACATATATATTTGAATTTATATGTAATGTTTTTGATGGTTAATTTTTTATGGCAAGGATGACCTGAATCTGAACAAAAAAAAACATTAACAATTTGGTTCAACGAATCAAAAAGGAAGATGAACAATTTTTATTTTTCCCTTTGAACAATATTAATATGAAGGAAATAAATACCTAAATTTAAAAGTTTTATCTTCATGCGACCAAATTTTTTAATTGAATTTCCAGGTGAAACATTATAACTCTTCAATTTTAGTTTTTATAATCTTTATGTCGTAAGGCGTAATATCATTGATTTGATATAATTTGGCATTCAGCCACGTCCCGCGGTTTTACCTGCGATCCCGTGAAAATTCCGAGATTAGAAATTGCCTATATGTTATTCTGGACCTACATGAATACCAAGTTTAGTTGTATTAAGACGGTTTATACTCACTGTATTTTAACTCGGTTATCGTTAAATCAATATAATACCAAGTTTCTTCACAATCGGTTCAGTAGATTTTTGCATAAAGGTGTAACAAACACACATACATGTTTACAGACTTTTTCATTTATAATATTAGTAGGAGAAATTTTTTTATAAAATTTTTATACGTATAACCCAGGCTCCATAGATGTTGCCCATTTTCTTTAAAATTATTTAAATATTTGGAGTCAGTTTAACCCTTCCCATCCCCACGATCGTTCCTAGCCAGTAAGTTAATAATGGACTATACTTTTTATAAAATACTAGCTGCGCACCAGGGCTTCCCTCCCGTGGGAATATCGGAATGATATATAGCCTATAGCCTTCCTCGATAAATGGGCTATCTAACACTACAAGAATTTTTCAAATCGGACCAGTAGTTTCTGACATTAGCGCGTTCAAACAAACAAACAAACAAACTCTTCAGCTTTATAATATTAGTATAGATTCGCTGAGCTCCGCGGTTTTACCCGCCTATATCTTTACGAAAAAACTTTACGGTAACAAAGACTACCCTTTGGACCGTATAGACTATAGACAATGTTTAGAAGAGAACGGATTTTCAAATCCCTTTCCATCCTTTGAATACGAGAGTAACAGATCAATAGTTCTACTTGGAGTTAAGCGACAAGTGTTTACTCCCTAATCTAACTATTTTACATAACAGATGGTGTTTGTGTCGAATTATTCACATTGTACCCATGACGTGATCGCGTAACTAAATTACGAACTATGCTTTAACATAATCTATGAACGCATTCTTATTCAAATTACCCGAAATTCGCTCATGACATAAACAACCTTCTGACACGGTGTGACAAATACGAAACTTTCAGCTGTCACTTAGAAAAATTGAGCGAATAATACATATAAATCTTTCATACGATTCCGAGAAACTACGCCTTTCAGTACAAAAGGATTTTGTCGTCACCGCAGCGTCATACTTGTGTGAATTTTTCTTTTGTTTGATATAAATATACATATATATTAGTCGGAGGATAGAACCTGATAACATAAAACATCTGAATTCCGCACCGACCGGTCAAGCGAGTGTTGTTTTGGATTTAAATTTTTGCGGCTTATTATTAAAATGTCCAAATTAATATTGTTGTGTTTAGTGGCTGCTTTTGCTGCTCTGGCTGAAGGTAAATCTATGGTTTTTGACTTTAGAGTTCTCATATAAAATATATATTTTGCAAATATAATCATAAGTGCGTTTGATCATGAGTTGTTCATCATAATTTCAAAACGTACTCATACATGCGTATTATATTATGGAATAATTATTTCATCTTTGTACCTGCGTAACAAAAAGTGTAAAAATTTAAATCGACTCCAAGATATTTAAAAGAAACAATTATTATCATATTCTGTCCACTGAATCAGATTGATATTAGATTTAGATCAAGAAAACATTATGTATAAACGTAACAAGTGAAAAATTTTTTTTTCTTTTTCAAAATTGATTTTAGGTAATCTTTAGCAGGACGCATTTACAATCTATAATGTAAGGATTATTTACAATCCTTACCTCATAATACTGTTTATTTGTATAACCATAATTGAATGACGCATTAAGTAAAGAATCTCCAATTGAATCCATATTCAATTTACACCTAGTTTTGGTAATTTGATGCTATTTTATACTTTTTAAAAACGTTGAGTACGAAGTTGATACTCATCTAGATTTTTGGCTTTACCTCTGAAAAATAAGTGGAATGAAAGATAAAATATGTTAATTGATGTAAAGTATAAATAAATGTTGCATCAATGGTGTATTTTTAAACCTCGCAGCCATAAAAATATAATGATATCTTTGCTGAAGCGGCATTACCCCAACAACAATGTCATGCTGAACAACATAATGTTCTATTGTGATTATTTCTTCGAAATTGTCTGTTCATATACTTTTAATTTTGAAACCATTACGGAATACTACTAATATAATACATGTGGTAATTTCGATGTTTGTGTGTAATTCACGTCGCGAATACTACAGAGCGAAACCATGTGTGAAAGTTAGTAATGAATAAATAGGCGAATTTTGATGAAAATATTCTGCAATTGCAGCTTATACAATTATTACAAATTTCTAAAACTAGGAAGTGATTAGGCCGTTCAAAAACAGTATTTTAATATCTATCGCGTTTAACTCTTGGTTGTTGTCACCCGTTGTTTGCTGATAATTATTCAACATGCGACCCTCATATGTCACGGTCAACCGGCGTTTGACCTCATAATTTGACAATTTTTTAAAATTAAAACTCCTTAATTTTTATGATTTAATGGCGTTGATAGATTTGCATACATGTAAAATAATATATTTAACAGGCAGATTAACAACTCGATTGTACATGCATATTTTTAAAAGAAACATTACGTAAAAGAAGGTCGGCTTTGTGGAGGCTCAAATTATGGCTCACTTCAAAATTCAAATTATAACAAAAACAAACTATAGTTCTCTATTAATAAGGTTAATTAATCACAAGTTTGTCTTTATAAAGTATAAATGTATTAAATAACGTCATATAAGCATATGAGCATATTATCTCCGCAAAAGGTAGGAAAATTAAAGCAGTATTGTAATGCGTTTCGTAGAGTGAGTTGGGGGGCCGGAGACTTGTATTTCCATTCGCATACTCTCTTCTAAATTCTATATTTTCATCTTCTTCATTCTGTTTAATCATTTTCCCCATATTTACCTCTTTCGTGAAACTGTGGGAGGCGGTAGTAGCTTAACATAAAAAAAAAAAACAAAATATGTACTAAGTTGCTTGGCTAGAACCCATTTGAATTGAATATAAAAGTAACAAAATAGAAAATGATAACTGGATATGATGATCAAAATTATCCTTCGTTTTTCATTTTCGTTATAGGTGCATTAAAAATAGTATATATACTTGTTAGTAAAAATAAATAGTATAGCTATAGTAACATCAGAAAAATGTTATATTTTAATTACATAAGACACCTAATAGCATGGTTTACAAAAACAGAATAGTTATATTATCTGCAATTTCACGCCATGCATTTATTTAAAAGCGCGAAAAATTAAGGTAAATAATGATGAAACTAATTTTAGGATAATGTTTTAGAGAGATTCAATCTGAGCATTCGCAAGTAGTTGACGCATTATGTACATAAATTATTATTGGTGAATTAAAAAATTTACAACTTTGCATATTTACCATATTTTAGCTCAAGAAACTGGCTTTACAATTTTAAGTTATCTTTTTAATTGATTTTGGTCACTTTAGTTTTATAATGGAAAACTGCTTTATCTATATAGAGCTGACATTTCTGAATTATTCTCAGCATAGTGTACGATAATTGACCGCCTCGTTGGTTCAATGGTTGACGCGTTATGCATTACTAGTTACTACCGAGAAGTCCAAGGTTCGATCCTTGACGAAGACGAATTAGAAGAAAAATATCTCGTTCTGGCAGGGAACGCTATTCTATTTTCCTATCCGCTTTCTTATTTTTCTCTAGACGAAACTCTTTTTATTATTGTATATATTAATTCTTTGCTTTTATTTATTACTATATTTTCATGTGGATTTTTTCAAATTATTTAATACAGGTAATGCCTTCTCCACGCAAGATTTCCTACGTGCAGCAGCAAATGGCGATTTTAGAACTCTGAGAAAACTGTAAGTATATTTATTTACTAGCTGTGCCCCGTGCTGTCACCCGCTTATATCTAACGTTCCCGCGGATTTTCGGGATAAAAGCCTATGTCCTTTCAAGGGCTTCAAACAATCGTACCTTACGTTTTGAATTCAAATCTGGAATGAAAACTTCAATTAAAAAATTCAAACACAATATTAGACTTTAACGTTTATTTATATCATAATATTATTGTTGTGTATATAATATTTGATACCCATTGGATATATGGATTCATATATAGTATTTATATTTTTAACGCCATAGTTTTTTATCTGTGGGTTCTTGTTGCTGATTAAAAGTATCTACCTTAAAAACTTCTTTAATATGTGTAGCTCAATTTTGGTCTTGGTGTTGGATCCTTTCTGCTTAACTACGTCCGATTATAGCTTGAGATCTTTGAATACCTTGAACTTATCGTCTGTTCATTACTCGTAAAACAGCAAATATTAAGTAGCATATATTTTTGTTTGGGAGTAATTATTGTTTGGGAGGATGTTAATGTTTATCCATTTATATCATTTCAGAATCAACGCTCCTGTTGGCTTTGATGACTGGTCGGTAAGTTATGGTTAAATTATAATTTTACTATTTTTATAATTTTCTTCGGAATACGAAGATCGCACACGTATTATAAAATGAATGTTAATTTAAAACGAGTTTTTCGAAAGTTTCATTGTAATTTATGGATTTTAATTAACTCAGATAATTAATTTAGATTCTTATATAGAGTGATAGATAATAAACAATCGAGACATTTAGTACTGTGGTGGAAACAGAAAATAATATATTTTATAGGTATTCAATTAAGCGGGCATTTATATTATAATTGGGAAAAATATTATTATAAGTAGCTGCGATTTAAAATTTATTTGTACAAATTTCAATTCAAATAGGTTCAGTGGTTTAGGCGTGAAGACAGACTCACAGACATACAGTGTTACTTTCACATTTATAGTCTATTTAGGAGTAAGTATAAGGATAGTAAGGACTATATTATATTACCTTCATGTTTCAGAACGTCTCACCAGTGGACCTTAGTGGCAATGTAGCCAGCCTGCAACCAGGTCCTGACACCCACGTGTACGGCCAAGCAGAATCAAGCTTCGTATCTTACTCCAACGATAACGGAAAAGTGTCCAAGCAAAGCGGGGGTTTCGGAGTAGTCAATAACGATGGCGATGTTTCCACCTATAAATTCGTTCCCCAAGATATTTTTGCGTCCACTGAAAGTAATATCCAATAGGCAAAAATCTCTGCGTACGGCGTTGCTAATATTTACGAATAGGAGTATTTTTATTTATAATCCAAAAGCATGTCATCAATATAAAATGTTTAGATTTAATATTCATTCTTAATTTTAGTAAGTTATTATTCATAGTTCGAAAATAAATATTTTCATTAAGTAATGTCCCTTTATTTTTTACACGAATTCCTTTTACCTACCTTCATGATCATTATTATGTATGAAAGACTAATTTGTTAATTTGGATTTAACTAATCCATGGGAAATTAAGGATTGTGGTTGGTATTACAAATTTAATAAGGGGTCCTTAGATAAAATTTCGAAATAATTACGCCATAATCCATACGTTGAAAGAAACCACCATGCCCGGCAGTTTCCACTAGTTCAGAAATAAACTATTTTGAAATCATTAAAAATTGTAGGATAAAATAGTAACATATTATACTGATTCTTTGGTATTAAAGTATTTCGAATTAGGCTGGGAATGCTCAGTACGAGCTCCGACAAACCTATACAGGTGGCCTGGCGCTGACCGTGGGGCTCCAACTTTACGGTGATCAATTAACATTGAAAATAAAATAGATAGATAGATACAGGTCGAAAATACATAGATAGCAATATTCTACTTTTAAAGTACTTCCTTCTTCAAGCTGGCAATGTATCTGTGACCGTCAGTCACTTAACATCAGGTGAAATGCATGCTGCTTGCCTGCTATAATATAAAAAAACACCTCTATGACGGCTCTAGAGACCCTGATGCTCCATCCGTTATACAACCTTTTAAAATTTACCTCCAAAATAGTTTCATATAATATGGATTTGTAATAAATATTATATAGCATATATTTTCTTCCAAAATTAATTGCGAGGGCGGTTCACTGCATACCAAGTAAACATTGATAAATGAATCGTAAAAATGAAATAAGAGTTCAATATAATGAACATGTCGATTAGAAGCAATTAAAGGAGCCGCCTGTAATTTTAATGACCGTGTCTATAAATGGTGCACTAAATTACCAAATTAATACCTACGCTATTTATGCTTTTAAACCTACAAAAATACAAAATTATCATCATATCTACTTAATGCTAACAATATTATCCAGATATATGAATTGTCTTGTGGCCCTTTTCAGTATCTATAGATCAGTATTTATCTCCGATAATATGACGTTGGACAAACAAAAGTCATAGCAAAGTAAGTGCAAATAGATCTGCTTGACTTTAGTAAGCAAAACAAGGGATAGATTAATAATTCAATTGATTAACACCGTACTACTACTGAGATTCTTTGATGGAAAAATCCCAATTAACTTTTTTGCCTGATCTTCTCGAACCCGGATCTACTCCTTTAACTTATGGAAAGGCTAACCATCAGATACAAATTGTTAGGATAAACATATAAACACTAGTACATATTGTTTATCCCAACTTTATATCTGTATCTCTACCATTCTATACAAACCCAAAATCAGTCAAGTTTTTGAATAATATAGGTTTTGCATGATGCGTATTTATAGTTATGCGAGTCCTATAGATAGAGAGATATAGGCCTCTACTACACTGGTTCCGCCTGCGTGTCTTTTACTTTACATAATATGTTACGATTGACAAATGGAAGCGAAGCATTGTTCAGTAACAATGCTTCTGTACAGCATGATCTTGTCTTATGTAAAGCCATCCCTTAAGTGCCATGTAAGCGATCAAATTGCTTGACAAATTTTATATGTTTGTCAAATTATTTGATAGTTTGCAGCTGTCTTGAGACGTTCGTCAAACAATTTACGTCATTGATGAAAATCTGGATTGATGGCAAATCTGACAAATAAATTTGTCAAACAAATTTGATCGTTAACAGTACGCTTAATACGACGTAGACTTAATTTCCTTTACATGAAAACAGAGGTCAAAAGCGTGTCACATACAGTCACGTGTCTCAGTTTGTCACCTTACTATAATAGAAGCAAATGTTACCATTTATCTTATCATATAGATCAATACAACGAATTGTGGTTATGTATTGGGGAAATCGATTAACCGCATCGTTACTTAAGTGGATCTGATGTATCGTGATGCGTCTTACTTCGTGGGTCACGATGACTGCGATAATTACACGCAATTAGTATGAGTCAGGTGGGTTATGACGACCCAATGTTTTGAAAATTAGAAGGAAATTTTATCAATGGAATAAGTTAAAAGTATGTTAATTATAACCACATGCTAGGGCGTATAGAGGAATTTGTTGTAAACCGCAGAAATAAACTAATTATGAAATGAAATGAAAATAAGCTTTATTGCACACACCAACACAAAAAAAGAAATAACAAATAATAATAAAAACAAGCATAATAATAAAAATAAACATTGGCGGCTTTATAACAACAGAGCTATCTCTTCCAAGCAAACAAAGTAAGGACAAATTAGATTAAGTAAAATTGATAGCATACCTAGTAAGGAATAATACACACAACATAAAAAATAAATACATTTAAATCACATACATACATATAGGTATACATAATAATAGATAAGAAAGATTAGTAATTATTTTATTTGAAATAAATAATGATCAGACATATTTTTTTTCGAATAATATATCTAAGGAATTTGGATCGCATTTGAAGGATCACAATAGGAAATTCGTTCCAGAGCCTGATGGATATGGCCGTAAAAGAGGAGTAATTAAATTTAGTATTATGCACCGGAGTATTGAATAGAAGAGTATTCAAGGGACGAAAAGAAGCATATGATGATCCCGGCGACGTCTTATAAAAAGCCAGTTAAACAGCCGACATAAAGAATAACATTAAATTAAAAAAAATAAACATTATATTGTCAATCGATGACTAAGAACATTGTCAATTATGTCATCAATATTCTCCTTAAATGCGCTTTCATTTAGAAACTAGAGTGTTCCCCAATTTCATCACCAACGTTTTAATGGTTCAACTGATTTTCATCAAGCATGTTTAACAACACTCGAACATAATCACTTTTAATACAAAAAAAAACTTAATTGATATCTCTTCATCCGTTCGGTAGCTATGACCCGGACAGACACACACACATGTCATATTAATTATAATTATAACACCAGTCTTCTTGCATCGGGGGTTAAAAATCGTTCAGTGAACAGTATATCAACATGACATTGGACTTCACTTTAACACTTGGATAGATGTTCTTTGCAATGGTTCTACACTCTTGACATACTATCTTACATTAGTACATACTACTTGGTATAATTTAAAAATCACTCACAAATCATAATGCATTTATCGACGTTCATGACAGTAACCTTGATCTCGGCAGATTTAATGTTTGCTAATGATAAACAATGCGCATTGATGTTATCTCCGATATTATATTTATACCGTTTGCCCAGTATGTAACATGGCGTATAACATTAATTATAAATCTTTGTTACATAAGAAGCTTGTAAAACGCTTTATTTAAAAAAAAAAACAGTTGTAACTTACATCGGTTGTTATCCCTTCGAAAAAAATATATTTGAATTTTATTGTCAAAGTTTTATACACTAATTATATAAACCTGTTTAATACAGTTTTTGTTTGAATGCGCTAATCTCAGGAACTACTGTAAAAACTGGTAACTGTGGCACTGAAAAAAATAATTTTGTGTTAAGTGGACCATATTTTACAATACCTCAATCGGGAATATTTAACGGTCTAACGATGAAATTATAAATATATTAATCATAGTTATAATTACTCTAAACTAATCATGTCATAGTATTAATTAGATCCTCAAAACTAAAATGAATCCGAAAAACCTAATTAGCCACAAAACCGCCATTTAGTAATATAGTTCTTATCGCTATCGGAATTAATCACATTTTATAGTGTAAACCTTTCCTTGATAAGCATTAAGAGGAACATTTAATAAGGTGTGGACACCAGTGACCAACATTAGGTGCCGGCCGGTCGAGGAGTACGCGCGTCCTTAAGGTTATATCAAATAAGTGCTTTGTGAAAATGAAGAGTTTGATAGCTATAAGTGCGGTCCTGCTGCAGCTGAATTGGTGTTATGGTATGTATTTTTTTTTTAATTTTTAAACGATTTTCGAAATTTGAAAAATGTAGCTAACGATTATTGATTTACATTTCGAAAATCTATTGTTTTACGTATTAAATACGTAAGATTTAAAGAATAAACAATAACAATACATATAATAAATTATTATAATTAATTAAAACCAGAAGTCGCGTCTAGTGAGGTCAATAACTGCTAAGGACTGTGTACAATGGGGTTCCATATAAGCAAACCTAACTATTTTTGTTTAAACATAAATGTTATGCGTCGGAAAACCCGCCATGCTAATTGAATGTATGTACTTGTATGTACACAGTAAAAAGTTTCTGAGAAATTTTTAGAACCAGTTTACCTTCAATTGTTTTATATATAGATATTGAATATTGAATGATCATATTCATTTACTTTTTAATGTAAAAGTTATAATACATTTTATTTTAATGTTTTTATGAATTGGTACATAACTTTAAGTTACCTACATTGTATTGTCCTAATACTATGTACTTTTAAAAATATTATGAAGGAGTGGGTACTAGTATTTTAATCTTGAAGAATTTTTCCCATTCTTACCTTCTTGCCAATTAATTAAGATTTTATAGTTACTGCAAAGTGTTTAAAAAAAAGTCTTAAAAGTATTCGGAAATTTATTTTTGAAACAAAACATACATTAGCCGAACATACATCATTTTAAACATATACATTTCTAATAGACTATTAATTTATACATACAGAGCCTGAGGCAAATCTAAATCATAAATAGCATTATTTGGATATCGGCAACATATATTTTTAAAGTATGAGATTTTACTATTTCCATATACTTAATGAGTAATAAATTAATATTTTCTTACAAACAGTAACATTATACCGCTCTCAGATTGAAAACTATATAAATTCTAAACAACATTCTCTCGAAGGTGAAAAATATGAGATGATAAACATTGATATACAACTTCAAAGTTGCTATAAATCTGAACCTCACATCACAATACAATTAACAAGCATAATAACAATAGTATAATGGTAATAATATCAATAACAAGAGATATAAATGTCATTAACAAATTATTTTTCAGCCATCGTTATTAAACTATCAGTTAATGGCAATTTTAACGTAACATATTTGTATCGAAATTGAATTTTAATAATATTTCATTAAGATTACATTTATATGGATCTATATATAAGGTAGTGGAGAATTAAGGGTTAATTTTAAAATTCTGTTAAAACATTCGTCAATTTCCTACTATACTTAGTACAACTACAAAAAATGATAGTTGGTGTCTCCGTTAAAAATATATATTTAACATTATTGTGAATGGTCCTCGTATATTTTAACACTATTGTGTATTTTCCACGTTCCAAGAGGGAGGAAAACTTGATATTACACTGTTTATTTGACTATAGCCGTAAAATAAATTCTCCCGCCTATGTGTTTGATATAAAACAGGTATTGTATATAACATCGTGTCCAAAATATTTCAGTTTTGTCTAAACATAATTATGAAAAGCTGTAAAGCTGCTTCATATTATAAATTTATTCTTACAGGTAAATATAACAAAAATATAAAATGATCATTGTAAATAACATAGGGTTAATGATGCTTACAAATGAAAGACAGTGATGAGATATCTAGTCAGTGACCACGCTTGCCGTAAAGTGTTCAAAACGTCGGATTAATAATAATGTAAAATAATGTATAAAACCGCGTTGAAAAGCCTTTAAAAATTATTTTATTTAAAATGCAAATTACCTGTGTTAAAACAAACACAAGAAATTATAAGATATATCTCTCTAAGAATTTCTAACAGATTAACGTGAGCAACTAAGATACAAGCTAAATGTCACTGACCGCATAAACAACAAACGTTTATTAACAAAATCTAGAATTTAATCTTTTAACCTAACTAATAGATTATACGACTGATACAACGATATATTAGTCAATAAATTTTAAAGAAATAATATTATTTAAAGAATGAAAAACACACCAATAAACCTTCTCAGCAGATAACTGAAAATTCCTTTTCAAAAAACCCAGCGGTATCACGTTATATTCCAACAATATTCATATACACGTATATCCCGTTCCCGTAGGTTTTTGGCGAGGAAAATTATCCTTTGTTTTGTTTTTGGATTTCAAAGAATAATTTCATCCAAATCGGTTCTGTAGTTTCAGAGCCTATTCAATACAAACAAACAAACAAACAAATCTTTCCTCTTTATAACATCGTTTTATCACAAAAAATTGCAATTACAATATTTACTAAGTAGGTACGAATTTTTAAAGTTTATAACATGAGTAATGTATTCCTTACTTGACTTATTTATTACGCACAAACAAATTGCCAGGCGTCAAATTCATGATAGTGAAATATGTTTACTAGAGATGCCCCTAATATTTATTTGGTATTCGGTGAAATAGATGCCGAATACGCAGAATAGCGTATTCGGCATCTATTTCACTACTTGTAGTTCTAGTCACTATTTTTCGGTAAATTTTAAACCAACCAGTATACGGTAGTCGGTGAGACCCCCATTCGGCGCATTATTAATGTTTATCATTACCAATATTTTCGCCAGTTACCAAATCAGGAATAAGTCTAATTACTGAAACGACGGTCAACTATATGCAGCTCTTAAATGTCCTATGTAAGTAAGATTAAGGAACCATTTTAAAGTATCTGTCAAAGTTGATTGTGATAAGGGAGTTAGAAGCTAAAAAATTCCGATAAAAACACCTCAAAGCGGATCTAATACAGAGATACAAAATACACTAAAAACTAAATCACACTTTTCATCAGCTACCTAATAATTTAGTAGATAAAAATCTTCGTAATGGGAATTTCCGAGCACCTCAATTAGTGCAGATGCGTCAACGAACGAAATGAAATTGTATTAGTACTTGATACCTATTCAGGGTCATTACAATAACGCTAATGGTTTTGTCCCCAACTTATTAATTGTTTATGTAATTGGTTGTGAAGACTACCGTTTGACGAGATAAAGGGAAAAATTTACAGGAAAATATTAAAGAAATAGGAATGACGTTAGCTTCTTTTCGTAAGATGAAGAAAATGAAACAGTCTAAATATCTTGGTCGATAGTTTAGAAAATATCTCAAAAATCATAACAAAATTAATATTATTCAACAGAAAAATCTTTTATTACATCTAATAAGTGTAAAATATTAAGAATGGGATATTATAAATTTTTTATTTTTGATCAATACAGGTTTACAGCAATCACTTTAAAATTGTTATTTAGTTAAATTAGTACAAATTTCGCTAGTTTACACAGTTTCAATCGTAAATTTCTATCTAATTTTTTTCATGGAAAATTGATGTCTATTTTTAATAATGACAAAACTGGTTTTTCACATATTGTTTCTGGATATTTCACTTGACCATGGTCTGTTTGGCATGGCGATATGTAATTCAATCGATTGGTCACGTAAGGAAGATTAAAATAAAATAATCATATGAGCCGTAACACTTTAATATGAGAGCATTTTAAATCCGGCATTTTATCAAGTGTCAACAGTTATTGTTTACGGCAATTATATCTCCTGTAAATAAAGTCATAAAGTGTTAATCAGATGAAGTCATTTCTCACCTCTACCATTTTTTTTAAGGGACGTTTCATTAAATAATCGCAATGTACAACATACTTAATTATGTCACTCACATTAAATTTTTAACAATTTTATTTACTTATTAAGAGCTACACTTTTGTTAAACTAAAGAAATGTTGTGCCAGGAATATACAACCGACTTCACATTAAAAAGAAGAAAATAATTTTTATTTTGTTTATTAAATATGTATATGTAAAATCTTGTGCCTATTCTTTTACAACCGATATCCTGTATCCGGCCAAACCACTATCCGTTTCATCCCTAGAAAATAGCATAGCAGCTACCGGTTCTGAATAAAAAAGAATTTTTCGAAGCATTTGATTTTGATATTTTAAATTCAAACTGTATTTTATTTTTAATTATTAAACTAATATACCAAGATCACGGTAAATTATTAGGCTATGAAAATAATATTCATAAATAATAATTTTCGAAATCGATTCAGCTACACTCAATAATATTTAATTGGTTGTGGAAATCATTTATATTTGTTTAAATTGACTTTAACAGTAAAAATCATTAGAGACAGAATGGAGAGCGTTCACCACGCCTACGTAGATATAATTCTTGCAAATTAAAAATAGCAGAGATAAATGTCTTCATAAAAGACTGGTCGTGAATAAAATAATGCAATTAACTCTTCTAAAACTATATTTGAAAGTTGTAGCTTTTGATATGCCGCGCTTTTGAATTACGACGAAATTTTTTGTATAAATTCAATGTTTGTTTATTTAATAACTTTTACTGATACCATACTCCTGCAAGGAAATATTGGTACCTATACGATTTTATACTTATATCAATGATAAAAATCTTTATAATAAATAATAATGTATCAAAACTATACATCAATTTAATACCTATACATATTCTGTGTTCTTCAATTTGTTTATTAATAAGAAAATATCTGTTGAGGTCACTTAGGCCGACGGAACGTCGTCATATAGAAACGAATCGTTATAATCAACCAATTGGAATCAAGTTTTGGTAGTTATGACAATGTCTAGTTTATAATAGATACGCTTTAACGCCTAGTAGGATATTGTATTGTCCGTAAGTAAAACGACTCGTTTTATTTTTATAGGAACTGCGCATTAGTTAAAATGAGGCTTATATTTAATAAAATACGGTGTTAAATCTCATAAAATGTAATAAATATTTAGACACAAATCATTATTGATGAAATACCAATAAATTTGATATTTATTACCTACAAATAACGGTATGGTAACAAGGTCTGTATGATGTATGTAATACCGAAGAGCTTTTATATTTATGGCAATAGACATAATTCTATAATAATATTATGCAAAACCGTTAATAGACAATATCTATTTTATGGTATAAAATTGGAAATACCAAAGCCAATTTAACAATAGACAAACGTATTAAAAACTAGTCATAAATTAAATTGTATTTTAATAATCCTTTTATTTTATGATAAGAAACAAAGCTACAAGAGATACGATGTTCATATTAATTTTATTCTAAAAAATCTTAATTATTCAATAGAATTTTATTATCTAGTTTTCTGTTAAATTTCATTATAAATTCCAGTTTTATTTTAGCATTTAGAATGTGTCTACCTATTGTTTTATTTATCTGATCTCAGGTCAAAGAACTTGACTTATAGAAAAAGCTTCATAACTCAATTTGAGATTTTGATAATAGATATAACAAAAACTTTTGAATGTTGATATCACAAAGTTCTTGCGGACCTAATTTCATGTAGTTTAATTTAATTCGGGTATAATGTTATAGGTTATAGTGTCCACAAAGCTAGCAATCCCATTAAAATGATATGATTAAGGTTTTACAGTCTTGCTAACCGTACTAGAATTACATTGTTTTTTCTGTATCCGATTGAAATTGATTAACATTTTGGTTTCATAGCTTATTTCTAGCTGGGACTAGCTTATTTCTGATATCAGTACATCAGCCTTGTAGTACATTCGACAACCCTTTGTAGGCTTGAAAGAAAAGTTTTACAAGCCTTCAGGCTATATTGCACAATAATTTCAATAACAATGTTTTGTAGCTATTAGTCACAGTTCAAACGAACGATCGATCAAGAAAGCGTTTGCCAACCTTAATGTAGTGTATTAAGTGATTTTCAACGCATACGACGTCAGGTTAGAATTTATTTTTAAACCTTTAAAACTGCTTATTTGGAAGAACTTCATAATATTCCTTTAATTTATTTAAATACATACAATTACCGCCCATAAACCATAAACAATTGTGTTAATTGAAATGAAACAAATTATGCGTAATTATTGGCAATTAATAAAATACGGTAGAAAAATAAATAATGCAGATACATCACTTGTTTTTAATGATAATGAAGATGATCTCGATAGGAATTTCCGACCATTAAAGTAACGTGGATGCAGTTTTTCTGCACAAATCATATGTAATCCACCTAAATATAATAAATGGCTATAGCTAACTGAGGAAGGTCAAATCTGTTTACGTCATTTTTTGTGTTCACTTTTATTATTGTACGGCCATTGTAATTTCAAAGTAATATTTCCTTACGAATCGCATCTATGTTTTACAAAGATTGATGAGTTAGTTTACTGACACATTTGTGTTATTAACTATTTTATTGACTTTTATCGTATTTTTGATTGTTGGTAATGCTTGAATCGTAGATTATTATTTTACAATTTGTTTTTGCTTTATCTGAACAGATGGATATTTCAAATGGATTCTTCATTTTTACACTGCAATATTTAGTATTCTAGTCAAATATGGTTTAACTGTTGTCGTGATTATGTACCAATTAAAATCAGGTTTAATATGTAATTAAGTTTTATTAAAAAACGTTTCAATTGTAAATATTATTACTTAACCACGTAACCTACGTGGTTAAGTAATAATATATCCGTATAGGATTAGACATTATCCATATCCGTGTAGGATTAGACACATGTAAATATATGTTTAATGGGAGATCTTTGGTGATCAAACAGACATGGCAAAATGAGACAATCGACAAAAACAAAAACATGAACTTCATACAGCTGTCAGTCTTATTACAAATAATCCATCGTCTGTCAAAAATCTACAACTACATATTTACGTTCACTAACGGCCGGTCTTATTTAAACATTAACATTAACAATGTTTTAACTTTGCTACCGTCTTTAAGATTTCAAGCTTGCGTCTCAATAACGAAAGATAAATCGGAATTTATATCTTTACCTACTTACAGACAGAATTCCCGTTTGGAAAGGAAACCTCCGGTTACCTAAGTTAATTTCAGTATGTTTTAAGATCTGCCGTTAATTATGAAGATTGAGCAATTATTCTTTGTTTTAAGGTCACCCAGGAGGGCGGGGTGTAGGTGCATACGCCTACTCAGACTCCACAGGCAATAGGTACGGCGGGACTTACGGCCTCGACGACAAAGACATCATCAGTGAACCCTACAACGGTCCACTGCTTACAAACTTCGCCGACAACTTTTTTCCAAATTTTATCGTACCCAACTACGATAACTCTCTGCAAGAGTAAGACATTTTATATCAAGCTAAGCTTGCGGTGGAGGTAAAGCATGATCGGTGGAGGCTGTAAGGGTTTTAAATTTATTTTATATATTAAGCTAGTAGTTTAGAGTCGTTAGACGTGGAAGTCACCAATAAATGTAAGAGGCTAAGAGAAACTTTCCATACTAAGAAAGTATACGATAATACTACTAATTCACAACTGAAAACAATATAATCATCAGTAGGTAATGATCACGTAGTGTATGTAGTTATTAACATAGATCGTAGTTAAGATGTGTTAACACTTATACAATTTATTTGTAATTTAGTAGAGTTAGAAGATTTATCAATCCCGGATTTCCATTTGGATTTCCTCGTCCATTTGGATTTGGACGCTTTGGGCGTTTTGGACGATTCGGACCCTTCGGATTCAAGAGGTAACGGTAGTGTGGCGTGTGTTCTCCAGGTTGTGTGTTGTTGAAGTAACACTAATCTTACTTGTGTTTCTTACTAATGGGTTCTTTTCTATCGCTTACTACTCTACAGCCGTTTCTCCTTTGGGAGTGTTTGATGAGATGTGTGTTTCCAGGATTATCGGTAAATTAGAGGCTCAAAGGTTGGCATCGTACGCCCCGTTTAGTGCGTTCGATTTGACGAACCAGATTGGTGAATTTCCGAATTTCTCCAGGTTCCCGACGTTCGGGCCGCCGAATTTCTTTGGTAGTGGCGGATTGCCTTTTGCCATGTCTCAACCGAACAGTGCATTCGCTAGTGGCGTTGCTGGCCCTGGATATACCCACCAGATCGCAGCTATTAACCCGGAAAATGATGTAAGTTTTCAATAATTATATTTATATCTATTAAACTAAATCATTCTCAAAATTAAATTGAGTCGGCTGCATACATTGACTTTAAACTTTGCTAAAACACATACAAAAACTATTATATATTACAAATACGACGTAAAAAATGTCTCAATTTAGATTCGTCTTAACGCCTTTGGCTACCTCATAAAAAATAAATGGTTATAACAGCGTTTATCAGTTTGAATGCTCTTTAATTTCCGGTATCTCTGTATCAGACAAATAGTAAGCTATTTATTAATAAGCGTCAGTGCTTCAATGCAGATAAGTAATAGAGATTACGTCAGGCAGTTTTTGATCATGACCTAACCGCACGGTGAATATAAATGTTGCTTATAATATCGATGATTTTGCTAAATGAACTCATTTAGTTTGTTTTATTACTGGTACATACAATGATCATGAACTTGACATTAGATATATGTCCTTGATGGAATAGGTTAAAATATAAACAAGGAATTTCTAGGTCTGCTGGTTAATATCAGATATCTGTAATTTGATTACTATGACCGTCATGGTTGTCTTGATTAATACTTGTTAATTATTTACCAAAGGAAATGAACTACATAAGGAGTCTAGTCCACATTAGAAATGCGACCAAGTTATCCCATTTAAAAACATTGATATGATACACTTTTGATTAAAATTTTATAAAGAGCAATAATTTATACATACCTCCTGTCGTTTCTTAATAAACAAATATGTGTGCGTGAAATTCTAAATCTACAATTTTACCTACACTTAATTTAATTCTTATTATATGAATTTTTAATGATAAGTATTCAAATCTATTCTTTATCTAAGTATGTTATTGCTTAATTGCTCATCTAAATTTCTTATATTGTCAAAACGGAACGGTTTGACAAATAATTATTTAGTCCAGGTTTAAACCTGACTTACTTAGACCCTGTTTTGTAATAAGACCGATAGACATTTTGTAAAACATGGCTTGTCACTCAATGTTTAATAACTTACAGCTCATGAAGAACGTTGACATCACCAACCGTTTCAACGAAGAGCCCGGCAACAACAAGTTCTACAGCGTATCCAGTTCCTCCTACTCTTCGTCGTCCAACCTCGGCGGCCAGGTGGACAACCAGCGCGGCTCAGAAACCGTCGTCAACAACAATGGCAGGGTCACTCGGTACAGGGTCCAGAACTAATTGAAAGACCTTTGAGATGAATAAACGTGTTTAATATTATTGTTGTTTTATTTTGTAGCAGCTGTTCTGTGTTTGATTGCTGTTGAATGTTGTATAAAAAAATAAAATAAATAAAAATCACTTTAATTCAGACAACAGAATCCATACTAGAAATTATTCACAAATACAAATATTACATACATTTCAAATCGATATTAATAAAATTTTATATATAGCTTTTCTTGAGTAATGGTCTATCTAACACAACGGTTTCTTCAATTCGGACCAGTAGTTCCTTGCATAACCGCGTTCAATGAAATAAACTTTTTAGCGGTATATTATTAGTATACATACAAAAATGGTCTACATACTTAGATGTAGTAATTCAAAATAACTTCACATTAGAAAATTGAAATGTCAATGGGACTTTTATTGCGGATTGTAAAAAACGGTGAGGTCAGATATTTTTTTTATTAAAACAGTACAAATAATGACTCATGACATCAATATGTACAATAAATACAATACATAAAATACAAACACATATAAGTAAGTACGAGAACCACAAATGCTATATTTATTTAGGCAAAGACAAATCACCTTACGATTTTATCTAACACAAGTACATTATTTAATAACGAACCATTCTGCAGTACAATGTACGCATGCCCATGTTTCGCTCCAAGGTCACAGATAGCATCATCTCGTTTTTGTTACAAGTCATGGGAAGACTATTAGTTTAATTTCGCTAATTTGCCATCTACCTTTGTCTTTGGAGTCGTGCTCTCGCGCAGCCACGAGTTAGTTTTTTGCACACATCCTTTACCATTACTGAGTTCTCTGCACTTACGACAATAAAATTCACGTCCCTCATCATTCATCCGTGTGTTTATATTTCGAGTATCTGGTCTGTTTCTTCGTGCTATGTTGTAGAAGTCATCATGACTCCAATAGTTGACATTGTTATATAACGTGGATGGTTTCCAGATAGGGCTGAATGCTGTGTTTGGATAAAAGTCGTAGTCGTCACGTGAATTTCTGTTAAATGCTCTCGGAGGCTGAATCTTGATTCTCGTATCGGGAGTTCGTATTGCAGTTGTTTCTACTGATTTGAAAGCTTTTATGACTGGAACCTCTCCACTGTCTTCACCTTTTCTTGATAAAAACAATGGTGTTGGCTCGCCTGTAAAATAATAATATATGAATAGTAATCGTATCGTATTGTTTAATGATTTGGAATTGACACATTACTTGAAGTCATCTATCGATTTAAATACTGTTATACCGAGAAGAAATTATAGAAAATTTGTATTTTCCTTCATCATTACTATAATTGTATAATGTAACAAATACCGTCTGTGTGCAATCCTCCTCTATTGTTTTTGAGTTTCGTCGATACAACTATAGTATGTTTGACTTCGACGTCATCATCTTCTTTGTTGGATGTAGACTTTTCGTCTTCATAAACATCCACTTTAGTAGTACCGTGGCACAAAACAAATAGAACTGAAAAGTAAATAAGCCTTTATAGGTTCCCATATTTTTAATAATGTTTGTAAGATCATTAATGTTGGAAAGAAACACAAGTTTAGATATATTACGGTCAAATTTTAATCCTTACTCTTGTATTTGTCTTTTTTCTAATATAAGCGATAGATTTGGTTAATGTCTATGATATACTTGGTTTTGATGGAGAATTGAGGCGCGACCGCGACAGGAGACAGTTTCGCAGTACCACGACAGTTACTTGTCTTTAGGAAAAATTAGTTGCGGCGTGAACTGGACCTACACGAGTACACAGCCTAAAGTCAAGTAACTGACTCCAGAACTCCTACATCGGTTTCCTGTTGCTGTCGCCACATTTAGGCCGGCCTCAAACATGCTGAATCTCTATCTGAATTTAGAAACTGATTTCAGAATTTTAAATTCAGGCCCCTCACTTCACACATATTATCTTAAAAATTCAATAGTACGATCCTTACAGGTTGACCTGAGAAATTCAGAATCTGAAAAAATCAGGATGTGTGTGGAGCAAGCCGATATTGTATGGTATACTGGCCATTCTAAATTAAGAATCTTAATTCAGTTTGTGAAAATTCAGCATGTGCGTGGCCGGCCTTAGGTGGTTGAAATCGTTAAGGGATGGATAGTTAAACTACTAGTATAGTATTATATTATCTGTGGTTGAACATTATGGTTTTTCTTACCTGACGCAGCGAAGTAAACTGACAAAATCTGCGTCATCTTCACCAAAGATTGGATAGCATAAAGCTTGGCGCGTGCGTTTCCTCCATTATATATAAACAATACAAATTACTCTAAACGATGTCGCAGAGGAAGTCCAGCAATTACCAGCATCCACAAGAAAAATGTCTAATTATGTTATTTAGTTGTAAAATGTTATGTACAGAGTGTGATTTCAGATAACTTTTGTAATTAAAGTGTAAACCTAGACGTCAATTTCAGAGAAATATTTTCCTTGTCATGTATGAATGACAAAGAAAAAAAATATGGGTCATGATAGATGATGAAGATGCGCTGTTACCGCTATCACAAATCTCGTATTTGCATCGTGAAATTGTTATTTGCCTTTACATACATAAGGATTTGATTAGTAAAGTATTAATGGAAACAACAAACAAGAGGCAATACAATAATACTATGATAATAGCAAGAAAAGCTATTGTTATAATACTATATGATCGAAATCATAAAAAAAAATAATCACAATCAAAAATCACACTATAAAAAGGTGTAAAAATTGTATACAAATAAGTATTTTTAGGAAAATTTGGCCTATCATGACAAACCATTAAACAAAGTAGTACCTAATCTTAATGTAGTGCTGCCATCTAGTTGCTTTGTATTACAACTTAAATCTTGATGAAGGACTTACAAACTGTAAAACTTGTGTTCAGATATTAGTACCAACAGTTCTCGACAGATGGCGCAGTATTCAATATTTGAAACGGGAGTTTGAAAATATTTTTAACCTCTTGTTCGTATAGTTGTTATGATTGAATAATTTTAAAAATACCTTCAATTGTTTTAAGAATAGAAAATTGTAAAACAAAAAGATGATCGCCCAACGTGGGGCTCGAACCCACGACCCTGAGATTAAGAGTCTCATGCTCTACCGACTGAGCTAGCCGGGCTGTGGTTACTGACGTCCAACTTATGGAACATAAGTCCATTAAATATATATTTAAATAATATTAAGTATTTTAAGTATGACCTCTCTACAAAAAAAATACACAAAAAATATTGTATACATTAGCATAAATCATTCCTAACCAGATTTGTGAACATATTTAATTAAAATCTAATTAGAGCTTAAAGATTTTATTCAAGCAATTCTGCAGTGTCTTTAATTCACAGACGCGGCTTTCCACGTTTTCATGAGAGTGAAAAACAAGAAAGTTCAAAGAAATAAAACCGTGTTTACGGTTGCGCGACGCGGTCGACTAGCCGACGAAATATGGCACCATCTATCAACATTAGTACAAAATGTCGCATCTCGGTTGGTTTACCTTTCAAACTGATTTCCAAACATTTTCGAACTAACAACTTACACAAGGCACAACAGTATTTGAGCTGAACAGATCAAAGGGAATACAGATTGTTCTCTACAAGGGCGCGATTCTGTCACATTTCAAATTATACGGTCACCTGCCAGAATCAGCCTCAAAACTGCAATAAACTGACGTTAAAATACAAAATATAAATCACCATCATTCAAAATATACACCGTCATTGTGTGGGTAGCTGTAGCCTGATAAGATCCGTTACATGTTTAACGCGGCTAAACTAATCCAAAAAAAAACAATTAGTAATGAATGTTTATAAGAATTTAAATTACATGCGATTGTAGTAAGCTGAGGTAAAGTCGCCATTGCCTATGAAAGCTCATATTCAACAAAGCGACAGTATCCGTGCAAAGGGTTTGTTAACAAGGGCATATTGCGCTCTCATATGAACTTGTCTTGAAGAACAAGGCGTTCGATATTTGAATCTACATATTGGTGCACCAGTTAAGTAGAGTGAACGTCGTGGTCGCACTTCGCAGTCGTCACGGTTGTTGTGAACGCGGCCTAATATTCAACAAAGCAACAGTATCCGTGCAAAGGGTTTGTTGACAAGGGCATATTGCGCTCTCATATGAACTGGTCTCAAAGAGTCAAAGCGCGCTCCTTTGGGACAACGTTCAAATGCTAGTTTTCAAGTTCCTTTGCAAATACCAAACGGTTATGTTATTTGGTTGAAGTCGGAAAAGGAATATAATTTGATGTTTAAAAATTTCTGAAGTTTTCCATCGTAAGGTTCATACCTTTTACCTCTTTGAGGTTATAAGAGCTTCTATTACCTGTACATACAAACGAACGGTTTGTAGTCTTGTATAAAGAATACGGCACACGCTTTTTGAGCTTGATTTTTCAAATCATACACAAACATTTTTCCTACTTTTGACTAGTTATTTTTAAATAAATAATTAACACTCATTCAAAGTAACAAGCTTTTGATCGTCATTTGTTAATTAATCTATCAGCATAAGACAGGAATAAGTTCAACCATAATGAGGACTATAGCGAGTGAATTCACCGCTAAAAGCTTTATTGTAGCGTGAGGTCTCCGAAATGTCACTTGCTACTGTTTATGGAAGGGCTGTATGGTTTTGTCTGTTTTTAGCATACTTCTTAGATATTGCGAATTATTTTATATAAGGTAAGCGCTGTTAACCGCTGTTTTGAGACAGTTTTATCATTCGAAAACTAGTTTCAATATTTTTTTCGAATAAAACGGAACTGCAGTATGTTTGATAAATTAAGTATGTGTTATTTTATTTTAATGCCAGTTTTAATAACAAACTTTGAAAGCTATATTTCATTATAAATCAGGCCCTCACTTGCCAGTGGCGCCAACTAGTGAGCCAAAAAAAAAACACGGTCGCCCTCTTTTTGTAAATACAATATTTCTACAATTTACTATTCGTTATTTTCCTAACTCCTTCCCTCAATAGTACAATCCACATTATGAGCATCGTGGCAGTTTATTTATCAGCTGATTGTCATTATTCAGAAACAGCAAGAACATCACTTTCATATTACAAAGATTGCACGGTGCTGCCTTCTGAAGCGATATTTTCCAGATATGTACAGTCGAGTGAATAATACTTTTCACGAATTTTATTGTAAACAATGAGAACAATAACTGGGTAGGCCTTGTCTATCTATAGTTTATACAAGTCTTTAATAAACAAAGAATCTATTGAAAGATTTAATGATTGTTATAGATGTAGCCCGTTTTTAAGAATAAACATGTTTTTACTTACAATCATCTGAGCATTATGCAATAAAAATAAATACGAAACCTTGAGCATATTATTTTACATAATAATGAGAGTGGGAAAAAAGTCTAATTTTCTTTTTTTTAGAACTGTTCAATTCAATAAACTGATTTTGTTGAAGAATTGTTTTTATTTTTTTGATACTGGTTCCCCACTCGAATGTACATGTGATAGTAAATGCAAATGGCACACGGCGCAATCAGCGGAGTGCGCCCTACTGGAAAACGGCCGGGAACGAGCGGTACACTCACATAGAAAAATAAAGAATATCTTCTTATAATACTCACGATAATACACGTGTTCTTAAGTAAAACATAAAGAGTTTTTGTTATATGTAAGTCGGTCAAGAAGATTATTTTATTCTATGAGAAAACTGCTATCAAATATATGTTTAATTTAAAACTTACGTATACTCGTAATTATAGAAAAAAAGTTAGTGATAGAATTTGGTAAACTATAATTTAACAAAATTTTATTAAATATTACACCATTTGGTAGATTACGCTCATCTGTGTATGATACCTACTTATTTTTCATGATTTTCAAACCACTGGACGATTCGGGCTGAAATTTTGGCATACAGGTAGATGTTATTACGTAGGCTAAGAAATAATTTTTTTCAAAAGAAAAAAATTCTTGAAAGAAAAATTCGAATTGCCGGGTCCACGCGAGCGATGCCGCGGGCGGAAAGCCAGTACTCTATAAAAGTCATAGTGATGAACCATAATATAACCATTTCTAGAACTATTACATCGTAAGCTTTTTTTATTATTTTTGAGCCAAATTCACCCAATAAAGTTTTTAAAAATTTCAGTACACGTAACACAAACTTTAAAGGATCCAATACAACAATAAAATTAAATTTAACGAACACGATATGTCCCAACTCCCAGTGAAACGTCAACATTTTCTATTTCCTGATGGCTCCGGTATCGGGGACTTTCGCTTCAAGGCCTTTCAAAGGAATAAACGAATTTCACTGAAAATACTCTCATACAGGTATATTTCTATAAAAAGACGTTAAAGTATACAATATAGTTGAGAATAGATAGAAATATTAAGAAACACAATCTGAAATTCAGAGCTCTGTTAGAACTTGGAAACATTAATTCAACAATCATTGGGTATAACTTCTGGATTTTTATATTATATTTTTACAATATACTTATTTTATGTTCTTTATTCAGGTTGAGGTGCAACACTTTCGTAATCAGAGAAGCAAAATTAACAGTAAACAATACAAAACAATTAGATTATTGACTATTTAAGAACCCTATTTTTAGTAACCTTAAACTAAATAAAAAAAAGTTTATGGAGAATCCCAAGAATGTATCTTCAATCAATTCTCAATGTAACAAGGTACTATAAAACAAATCACGCTAAACAAATTAAATTCTGTTCACCAAATCAATATAAAGCCTTATCTATCATCGTACGTTAGAAAAAAGGAACAAAAACAGCTCAAGGAACGCCGACGTCTCAACCGATAATCACGATTGTGTTTGGATAAAATATAATAACAAAATAAACAACACGTAATCACCTCATGTCAGATGAATAATGAATGTGGTGGATAGGGATTTTGGACAATAGGGATATTAGGAACATTGGGTTTATGACTTTATATCAATTACGTAATTCAGTATAGTACCTATGAAAATTGGACTAATTTGGCGATCTAAAAACTACCTATAAGTGTCACACTGACATTTTTAATTTAAGACAATATTTTTTTCTATATCCGACAGTACATAGTTAACTTATATAATAGTAAAAATCAAGTAAAAAAATAATAGTAAAAAATAAAAACCAAGAAAAATTATTCGATTCTCTTTTTTCAGTAAGCCATATTAGCAAAGTTTATTTTTCGAACTTATAAATACCCCTTGATTAAAAATAGGTCGTCTAACGTCTTACATAAAAAAAATATAAGTCATAAATATTTTTTTAAATATTGTCATTAAATAATCGTTAAATATGCAAGGTGACGATTAACGAAAGTTATTTAAGAAAAAAATACAAAAGACGTTTATTGACATAGACATTTAGATCTTTTTTAATAAAAATATAAATGGCAAAAGGAACTGACCTAGAATATTATTTTAAAAAAGGTCCAGTATTTGAAAAAAAAATACAATCAATTTAATATCGCTCGTTGTTAGTGATATAATGTAAGTTGAAATAAATTAATTAATATAATCTAATCGTAGATGAAAATTCCTCAAATTCAAACCCATGGTCACCAGATCCAAAAGCTCGTCAACCACTTATTGGATTCAACTTACATCATTCAAAATGGCGGTTGACGGACGCCAAAGCACTTATTCTTAATCAATGTTTATTTACTGAGGAACTCTCAATCCATAGCTTAATTGCAACAAACAGTTTATTAGAATTAAATTATGGAGCAATGAAATATTTAAATATTTAATTATAGTTATAAGACTGGCATGTCATGATGGACAAAGCTATTTTCGATAAAATTTAGGTTAAGACCACAAGGAAATAAAATCTTCTTAGGCAAGGTACGTGTAAGGTCAATATTTCAGAAAAACAGCAGTTTTTGGTGCGCAAGTATTACATTATTTTTAATAAATAAATATTCAGGGACAATTCATGCTACGCAATTTGTTCCAAGCTAAGTAAAGCTTGTACTAAGGAAACTAGTTAACTGATAGACATACACAAAAAAAATTAACACCCAGACAGTAGAATATTACAATGTTCTTGACATAATTATTATTAATAAAACTATTAAGTTATCAAATTATTAAAATCAATCAATTAAGGCAAAATTCACAAAACACAAAACTTCATAAGAAGTCGTTTCGTGCATATATGTAATCATATTTCTTTGTGTGTATAAGTATTACTAACAACATCACGTCCAAACTGAAGTTTAAAATAAAATATCATGTTAAAAACATTATATTGCATATAAATATATGCATTGTATCTAATAATGCCACAAATAGTGCCACAGTTATCGTCACAAATAATAATAATCTCACGAAACTAAAATTTTGCTCACAACAATGTTTATTAAAACAAAAAGGTTCACTTGACATACAAACATGTAAGTACAGTTCGGAATGAAAATGATAAAACTGTAAATAATTAACTTGCTTTGAGTAAAGTTTCCGTTTAAGGGGAAGCCATCTGCGACAAATACACTCCAAACAAATGATGTAGCAACATGCAAATTACATTAACTACATTATCGTATACGTTATTTCTAAAGAAATAAGGTTGATATTAGGATAACAATGTTGTATTTAGTGAACCTTTTAAACTGGCAGCTTAAAATGTGATACAGTTTGCGCAAGTCGAAGTGTCATGCTTTAGTTTTGACATTAATCCTTGGGTTTATTAAGACACCTGATGCCGAAGGTGGTTTTGTTATTTCTATGTACACACTTTTATTTTTACGATGTAATACAATGTCCGTCAAATAAAATTTCCAGTGGAAATTATATGATTTTTGAATAAAAGAGGGGAATAGCAGCTTTTTAAAAGATTAACTTTCCAATCTTTTAAAATCATGCGCTTCAACAGTAAATTTTTCACTCAACAACTGCAATTCAAATGGATAGTGAAATAAAAAAGTATGAAGTATTTAAAAACTAAAATGTATGGATCATATTGTATACAATATGCGTAAAATTTGGGGTCTAAGACAACTATAGACCACTAAGTAAGCTTATCACATAATCTAGCTAATAGCCCATATAAATACGAAATTTCTTCAAAATCCGCCCAGTAATAGCGACATAATCGCCTTTTTACATTTTCTCACGATAAAGGGAATCCTAGTGTGGGAGCAAGTAATTATTTATAATGTATCATCTGTTTATTATAATAGATCATTCTGATTCTTATCCTTCCGCGAAACTACGTTTATTCCAAGTTACTTAACTGCATAAACATTTGCATTCCTTAACTAAATCCTATTTCAATTACAGTATCCATTACAATAACGCATTAATGTTATTAACATGAATTTTCCTTTAAAACAGGATCCCATCAAAGCGAAGTTGCCTACTTTACAGTAATCGTAAATTTTAATCACGGTTTGAGAAGGGCGAGAAAAAATATGACATAATAAGAATACATTAGGCGTGCTGGCGGCGAGGAAAACATGTTTTTGATTTCCTTGGATAAACTTTTGCGTTAATTCTTTATGCAATGTTGTTATAATTAACTTTTTCAACCAAAATAACATTCATAATAACTTACTATGTAAAAGAACTCAAAGGAATCGATCAACTCATCAATTTCAACTTTAAAAAAGTAAATTGTGTTTGTTTTGAACCCATACTCGTGTTTAAGACTGCTCCCAGCTTATTGATTACGCGCAATTCAGCACTGTACAATTATGTTAACAAACCAATTTTCCTGTATTGTAAATTACACGCTTCGGCAATTACGAGTTACGCGAATTTAAACTGAAAATATTCTGCCAGTAATTATAGGAAACCCGATCTGCAGTTATTTAAATGTCTATCGATTTTTAAAAACTTAAAGCTGTAACATGTTTAACTACTGCTCGTTTGTGATAATATACGACTAGTAATAAAACATGTCTATTATATATTGGCTCATCTTCGTAATGTGATTTAGAACATATCTTAAATGTTAATATATGGGAATCGTAGATTTGAATAAATTCAGTTTATTTTTTATTTGCATGATTTTTTTTTGGTCACTATGTCCTGCAGTTTTACCCGCATATATCTTCCGTTCTCATAAAACCTATATTATGTCGTTGAGATTTTCGTCATAAAACCTATCCTATGTCCTTTCTCAGGTTTAAAATAATGTGATGAAGAGACAGAAACACAGATAGACAGACAGATATCACATTTATTATATTAAGTAAGGATAGTAAGGAAGTAAGGATTCGTAACTTTTTTGTTAATTCTAACGTACGCTAATATTGATACCATATAATACAGTATCGCCTCGTTGCTAGTTTTGTGCACTAATAATAATGTATGAAGTATTATTTGTTTACACGAACGTTTGACAGCTGATGTCATATTTTTTTTTCATCAATACTTGCAGATAAAAAATTCCAAAATAAATAAAGCATAGTTTGGTAGGCGCCACACGTTAGTGCGTGGTCGCGACAGTTGTCGAGGGTCGACGTGTTTGTGTGGAAACGTTTTTAGTATTGATGTTGCATTGTTAAATATACTTTGTGTATCTTTCTATTGAGATGTGATCCACATTTCACAATATATGGTAATATTCGATAGAAATTCAATACTAAAAGTAAAGTTAGCGTCGTTTATTCCCAGTTATAAGTAATCCATTCTGATGCGGTTTATACCGATATAAACTTGCTAACTGCTGTTAAGATATTATCTAGTGATTTGTTTGAAAAAGTTCATGATATATTATGTATATAATATGATAAAAAATATCTAAGAATTAAAAATAATTGCGTAAAGTCATGTGATACTACTCATTTTCAAACAAAGCATCAATTATTTATGTTACGTATAGACAAAACAAATGAAGGGAAACGTCAAAATATTGATAATAATCGATACTCACACATGTTTAAAAGACAATATAAACATTAACATACATGCGTACACACGTCACCGTAATTCGAGAGCTTTTGTTCCTGAATACAGTTAATTACAGGGCTATAGGTGCGTCTATTAATTTATAATTACGCGTATAATGCGACAGCTATTCATTATCACGTCCTTGTTTCATCCCACTTTGATGTATTCCAAATTACATACAAATTAACTCCGTGCTGTACTTTGTATTTAGGATTAATTAACAACGAGGAATAAATGTCAAGTAATTTTTATATTTGGGGTTACATACATATTTTTTGAAATTAATTAGATACTATAAATCACTGCGTATAGTTTTTAATTATTTCTTCTGAAAGCTGAAACGTAAAATCACAGGTTTTTTTTAAAGTACCTCCTGTAAATTTTGAAAATTGCGTAAAATGATTTATACAATTTATTTAAAAATAACCTATGGTTATTTTAACAGCTGATACATACTTTAAAATCAGAAAATGATAACGAAAACATCCATTAGTCTATTCTCCAGTCATAAGATGAAACTGAAATAAGAATGACACTCGACTGATTCCATCGACAAAACAGATCACATTTTATTCATTCCCAACGCATCCAAGAAATGCAAAGTTTTAAAGAAAAACAACTGATCGACTGATACCTCTATCTAGCAGCCAATAAAATTGAATGACCGTCGGTATCCAAGATTTATTAGCTTCCTTAGCGCCAAGCTTTTTGTACGGCATTGCATTGTTTAAGTAATTTTATTACTGTTTAAGCTGGTATTTAATTTCAAATTTATTTGCGTTGAACGGCAATCGCAGACAGACGTAAAGAATTTGAAGTTCGAAGTGTTAGGCTATTTTATTTTGGCGCCATTTTGAATTTATTGCTTTGAATTATATTCAGTGAAATTTTAAGCCCTTTTACCATTTATATTGCAAGATAATGCTTCGATTTAATTTCTCTAAATTTTTTATAATGCATAAACCAAAAATTCTTAAAAAACAAAAAAACGCTG
Organism: Phoebis sennae; assembly: GCA_001586405.1. NCBI lineage: Eukaryota > Metazoa > Arthropoda > Insecta > Lepidoptera > Pieridae > Phoebis > Phoebis sennae. Next base: position 615,036 of record LQNK01000484.1, on the reverse strand, counting down.
AAATATCGGTCAATATTTATATAAATTTCGCCACAAAATCATTTGAAAAATAGTCATAACTCGCGCACCGTGGTTTCATCCGCATAACTTCCGATGCCGTGACAACTCCGTTATTAACATCATAATCGGTTCAATAGTTTTTACGTGTAAGAGTAACAAACATAAATACATACATCGTCACAAACTTTAGCTTTTATTAGCAGGATTGGCTCTAGCAGCCTAATTAAAAAAAGAAATCTTATCGAATGTCAACATTAACATTTAAATTACTAACACTACAAAAACAGTGATAAGGGAACGGTTAGGGGACGCCGGAGAGGGATTGAAATTCAATTACGACAATAATTGTTACTTAAAATTCAACGTTTACCTTAATGGTAAAATTGCTATGTTCAAGATGTTTAAATAAATAAAAAACAGGCTACTGAGAGAACTCAATGTAAGTAATTATCTATACTAATAATATAAATCGGAAGAATTTATTTGTTATTTTGTTAGTTTGAATGCGCCACTTTCAAAAACTACTAGACCGATTTGGAAAAATTTAGTGTTAAAGCTGTAGCATATATAACATTATACCACGGGAGCGAAGATGCTAATATAATCTATAGTGACTACCATACGAAATTTAAAATTTAAATTAACGTCAAACAGGCTGAATTAGATAATGAGATAGCCTACTTACAATGTATGAAAGTGCTTATATTAATGTAACGTAAGTTGATACCCAGGGGCCGCGTAATCCTAACACCTAGGAAGTAACGGCAAGCTAGTGTAACTTATATGTTAATGAACACCAATATGTGTCGCGTCAATTACAAAACGATCGATGTAGTTTTAAATGAAATATTTTTTTTAAACTTCTATACTTTATTCAGAAAAGAGTACGTGGCCAGTTTGAAAAACTTATATCGTTTATACCGCTGAACCTTCAAAGAGGTTTAATGTTCTGTTATAATTTATTGCGATTAAGAGAACGCATAAAATTAGGAAGAGCTTGTGTGTAACATAAAGAAAAATAGTGTTTTTACAATATTTCCACAAAACTAATTTTCTATAAATAATAAATATCATATCAATATTTTTATAGTTTAAGCGTTCTATCGTTCGTTTATGAAAATAGTGATCGCCTAATTCAATTAATTCAATACCTAGATTATGAATTATGATGTATTTTCCTGTAATTTCATCTCAAAATTGTTTATAATTATTGAAATGTAAAGCTAGGAAGTAAAACCGCAAGCTTGTGTAACTTATATGAAAATGAACAGCAATTTGTGTCGCGCCGATAGCGGAACGATCAATCTTCCGAATTGAAACACGCGGTATTTATATAAGGACAAAGTAAGGGTGGGAATAGACATTTTTATTCAAGGATATTCTTACGTTTTTCATATATGATAATATACTGTAATATTGTAATAAACTATTTAGTGTTTGATGTACCTAAAGTTAATTAACCTGCTTCATTTATCAAAGTTTTTTTGTAAATACTAATATAAAGAAAAATAAGACTTAACATTTTTGCATACGTTTCCTGCAATCCTGCACGTGATTAAAGAAAATCTTAAGTCCGTTTCATACTGATAGAAAACAGACTATTGTTGATTTACCTCTTGTAAAATAAATATGTTTTCAATGTTTTTTACGAAGCCCACATGTTATTTATTTGGGCTTTTATTTAGTTTTTTTTTCTCTTAATATTTATTTTTCAGAATTTAAGTGTGTATAATATACGAAGCTATTGCTTTTCTTTACTTACCTCCCTTAACGAGGCTAAGTGGTTTCACAAAATAGTAAAACATATGAAAAATGTCCATCGCTTCACAATTTTATCTTAGGAGGTTCCTCTACATATGGTAAAAGTAAAGGTCTTGTTGTGTATTGCAAAATATGAATACTTGGAAGAAGTATTTTTAAATTTTCAATGAATGAAGTCTCCATAGCTTTACGTAGGGCCTTATTCAAATAAGACTAGGGCTCCGTATCGGCGACGACGACGATCGCTTGATTGATCACCTCAGACAATTTTTAATCATCCAGACACCACGTGAACAAAAACAAAAATGTGAACTGAACTGTAAAGCTCTTCAATACGGTTGTTATTTCGTGAATACACAATGTTCACTCGAATTCAATATTGTGATCAATTATTTGCTTTTGATACCGTAACGGAAGTAGCCTTCCTATTTGTCGATTAAATAACGATAATCATCACTTAAATACTATTTGTTATATACTCTAGTCAGAGACAAACCATGTCGCGAATTCTGCACGAGTGGAAAGATAAGATGATATTCAGGTTCAGCCAACCCGCCATTACGCGTATTGTGCTCGCACTCAATGCATGATTAATGACTGCCGTCTGCCAAAAGTACCAAAACATATTCATTCGTGGGAACGGTCTACGGCCTGACAATGCTTACCCTATCGATATTTCAATAATGGCGAAAAATGCCATGTTTACCCGCGCTCGATTAACCATGGAGGATAGGTTTTTAAAAAATCCACCAGCGTCTGGCGCGTGCCTAAAATAAGATCTATCAAAGCATTTGCAACTTTATTTCCAAGTCCGAAGGTTAGTTTTTCAATAGCTCTGTCTACCCACCCACGTTTTGTTCTCCCTTAAGTGTAGAGAATGCTGTTTTATTGGAAACAGATAATTTATTTCGTGTATTTATTTGTTGCAGCTCGTCGGATTCAATATCGTGGGACTTAGTCGATTTTCTCCCAATAATGTCCGCTTATATTAGCGTATTTATCTTCCGTACGTTTATTAATGTTTTATCTGTGGAGCAAAACAATGGGAGATTCATCGAGTGCTAAGTGCTGCTGTTGTTATGAGAGCCTAGTAGATGAAATCTTAAGAGATTCTCTAGATGAAGGAGAAGATTTATTATGATTGCCATTTCAATAAACAGGCTTTAAAGTTTAAAATATACTTAGTATCGGCGCCTTAAAGCTGGCTAGACTTATTTTTCATAGTATCTTTAATTTATTTGAGTTTAATTTTAATTTATACAGCCCAATTTCCCTAAATTGATTCGCAAATTTCTACGAAGCCACTTCAAAATTAAGATACGATTATTTAGAAGTTGTGTATTTATGGATGAAATTTGTAAACTCCATTAGCAATGGAAGCGAAGAAGCGACTGGAATTAAGTTAGACCCGTGAAGATTCTTGGAAGTTTGTTTACATCGAGTTATATCGTATACCTTGTCTTGAGTTTATGAGTTGTGATTCTACGTGATATTCTTTTCGTTGCTATTGTTATCTTTTTCATTAAAATTAAAAGTTAATTGTTCATACAAATGCAATAATCCGCAACTCTAGCTTTCTCGTCTCTCGAAACTTTAGAGTAATTTATAACCAATTTACTTCAGTTAAAGTTTAAATCTGAACTTAAAAACAACTCTAATATAATGCAAATTTTAAGAATATATACGATATACTAGCTGTACCCCGCGGTTTCACCCGCGTAACTTCTAATTAAATGGCAACTCCGGGATTAAAAGTAGCCTATATGTTATTCTGAACCCTTATCTATATGTATACCAAGTTTCATCACAATCGGTTCAGTAGTTTTTGCGTGAAAGAGTAACAAACATCCATACATCCATACTTACAAACTTTCGCCTTTATAATAGTAGTAGGATTTAAATGCATAATAATCGTATTGCGTAAAAACACCACAAATTAGCCGAATTCTTCGTTTTCTGAAACAAATGTTCAGCTATCTGTGTTTTAATTCGCTGCTCAGAAAGTAATCCTAGTATAAAACTCTCCTCGTTAAACCTAATTCAAGGCAATTGCTTTGCACGGATTTAGTATAACTAGTTTTTAAGTCTCCGCTTCGATTAAGAGGTTAGGATTAGATGGTCGGCACCGAGGATAAAGCCGGTAATAGGAAATTAAAAGGTCTCATTTGTTTTAAAGTAGTTTTACAGTATAGTATAGAATGATTATAGTAAAGACAATGATAATAAAACCAAAAGAAGCAGGTAATTTGTGGGCGGAATAAGACTAATATGGTATGTCACTTTACCTGAAAACTGAAGAGTTACAGTGAATTAATAGCGGTTGATTTATTTAAATACGTTAATAATTCTTAACACATAGATAACATTCGTATCGTCAAAACGCTTCTGTGGTTCTGTAAACCATACAAACTTCCACATCAAGCGAGTAATCCCGCAACATCAAACCAAACCATTCGATTAACCAAAGCCATAACAGAAGCTCGCAAGTTTCAAACTGAAATACAATCTATATTCTCAAATCCGACCAAAACTTGGCAGACCGGCTAATCTTATACAAATGCTATTCGATCCCTTCACGCCTCAATCGTCCTAAATAACGACAAAGGGTAAATGGGGTAAAGTAGTCATAGATAGTGATTGAGGCCACAATACTCACGGCTTTCAATCTGCGGCCGTTTGATGAGTGCGCGCTCCAAATTTGTTTTTGTGTCACGAAAAAGTGGCACAATTAGAGCTTGTTTTTGTCACAGATGAAGCTATTGGACTATCAGTGAGTAGCTTCAATCAGAGTCTTTTGATCAAGACCTATATGCGGTAATATTGTTTTTGCCAAATAACTAACTGCCATACAGCACATTACGTCAGGTTAAGGCAACGTATGGGGTACAATCCGTACTTTAGAATATTCAGAATAGAATATAACGTGATCAAAAGTGGTGCTTACATCCTATTTCAATGGTGTATTTAGTCGAATTAAGACAAGGTACGTTTTAAACAGGAAGAAAAAAACACTAAAAGTAAATAGTGCAGTGGGACAGTATTATGAAACACAGCGTTTACTCAATAATGAAGCCAGCAAGTCAGAACGAGTTTTATGAGAGCTTTTTGAAACCTATGAAACAGGTCAGAATAGCTACTTTATTGCATTAAAGCAACTGTTAAGTGCCTCCTTCGTGTCCTTAATTTGTACCCAAACAAAAGTAGTAATTTATATGGAACCACCATTATCCCAATTGCCCAGTGCACTATGAACTCGAAACTCTGAAACTTCAATAGTAGCTCGTATTATTTTGGCATAGGATGTACTTTTCTGTGGTGAGAGTTGGCCGTGGTGTTTCCTTAACTATTTCAAGCAACTGTCCCCTTACGGTCTGCTGAACATTGGGAGTAGGTCCTTAATTACGTGATAGTAGTGGACCGCTTTTGTAGCAGCCTTTGTCGCTGGCGAGAAGCGTCGCTTTAATCGCAGAATATCAAATTTTCCTCCGTTAACTTTGAGAGTAGCGTTGACCGAATGTCGAAGGTAAGCTAACTTAGCCTGTGTGATTTCGGACAGCAATTAGATTTGGAAACTACTAACTATAATGCGAGTTGGAAATTCTATTTATCTAACGACCATGTGTCGGGTTGACAATACAATTTAGGGTTGAAAGGGATTATCTCAGATTCGGCGGGGCCATTGGTACTTTGAGGCCGGTCCTAATTATTGCTGGAATTTGTAATTTAGTAACGGAGAGGATATACTTGTAAATTAATAGCTTTGGATGATCTTAATGATCTTTCAAGATAAGCTGTGCTTAAACTTAATGGGTTTATTAAATACGTCTCCGACCGCAAGTAATATACAGTTCAACATTCATCTCCGAGTGTAAAAACTTGTGAAATTTTCATTGATATACACGATGCACTTCATAAGATGTATTATCGTTGAGGAAACTTATTATTTTTAGAATTTTAGATAAATTTCAATCATAACTTGGAGACGGCGGAGCCCACGCGGCATCATGCGAGACCGATGTATGAAATTGAAATTAAAATGTAAACAAAAAGTTAATAAAGTTTTCGTTCTATTTCAATAAAAAAAACATTGGTCTGTATACAAAATACATAGCTCCATTGTTATTTTAAACTGTGATTGCACTTTAGTAGAAATCTTTATTCCAGTCATGTTTTTGTCAACAAGTTTCATAGCTATACGCGCAACCAATATCTATTGTTTTTGTACATCCATTAGGTATTTAGTACCTTCAATACGTTGTTAATCTTGTTTTATAGCCGCAATAAAATAATAATGTCCCCTACCTGGAAGGCAAAAGTTTTATTGCGTAAGTTGGACAATAAGTATATTTTTTAGTTTGATATTTATGACTGTTACGTTGATCTCATGGTTGATGTGAACATATTAATTCTTCAGGCATAATAAACTCTTATAAGGGTTGAGATATCAAAGAAACTTCCTACAATATTTGTAAACTTTTGATCGTAGGTGTATGCATTTAAAACCCGTGAGTTTCTTTGTGAACTTATACAAAGTTCCCAAAGGGAATATTATTTATCTTAGTAAAATAACCTTATACTCTTTTATTTTATAAGCCACAAGATATTAACATCCTAATACGTTTATTATCAAAAAATATCCACAGCTGTTACAACTTTACTCGACAACATACTTACAATATTTATTCTTTTTCCATATAAGCTATTTGTTTTCTACCCCCATATAAGTATGTTTATCGAGTTTATCAATCGATATATCGAATATAAATAACGAAATTAACATAGAAAAAATGACATTCCTTCTTAAGACCGATTCCACAGCAACCGGCAGCTGCACCGTGCCGACATTTGCATGTTTTAAGAGACTTATAACTACAGTCCACAATTCATGATCTTGTTAGTCAAACTTTCGATATCGGATATAACCGCTCACAATGGCTTATTTGACTAACAAACAGTATCGAGTCGATTATCTCAGGGTTTGCTCGTTGCATAATGCATGAGCCACATCCGTCCCCATGACAGACATATGGAATACGTCAAAATAAAGAAATATTTTTAATGTCCCTTTTGTATTGACTCACAGACTGCAATGTCATGGTGATCTGAGTTGTGTGGGTTTTGAGAGGTTCGGTTAAGTGTGCTTAAATGGATTGAAATTCGGAGTTTTAAATATAGCATTATTCGAGATTTAGTCAATGTTTATGTTTGTCTTTATTGCCAGTAAATAATGTACAGGTTTACAGTAAAGTATAACATGCACAAAGGCAATATAAAAAATAAATTAAACAAGATGCCGAGAAACTGATTTGTGTTGTTTAAATTCCAAACTATAGCCTTCTTTACTTTAAAGAACAGATATTTGTTTATGATTATCAGTAATATATACATAACTATCTTTTGCTTCATCACATTAATTTATTTTTATATTTATTAAATATTTGAATTCAAATGCCCAGTATTAGTGATTATCGATACGACGTACATTTAGTCGTATTGTTAAAATCTACTTTTCAATACAAAATCCTGCAATACACAGAAGCTAATTAAACTACTTCCAGGAATTGTGTTAACTATGCCACGCGTATAGTTCACTTTACTGATAAGATTTAATGAGCCGGTGGCTTTTTAATTCCATTTCATTTTATATCCAATCGGATTTCGTGTGTGGCCACATGTGTAATTAACATTGGTGATAAACATGCCTTAATTAAATTAACGGTCTTATGAAATAGTAAAATATCGAGCTTGTGTATTATAAATGGTAGGCACAAAATAGGAGCACAGTTATTTTGTTGTTTATTGATAGCTTTCGTCTAAACTAATAATGTACATGACTTATTAAATTCATGTTCTACTTCTAATCTATACATATAATAAAACAGAAATCAGACAATTTCTGTACATTGAATCTTTTGTAAAAAGAGTATTTGCTGTGCAATGTGTATGTTTAATAAATTTTTTTTAATTGTTTATTTTTTATGTTAACATTGCCTATGATGAGTTCAAAAAATTAGTTCGCAGGACGTCTGAGATACTTCATTTCTATAGTTTTTTACAATTTTCTACGGAAATATGTCAATATCACATTGTGCGCACTTCTCTACAAAATATAGAATTTTGTACTCCATCCATGGTATGTATAAATAAAATAAAAACATTTATTTTCTAAATTTTTTTTTTTTTT
>LQNK01000484.1:587852-598257 GCA_001586405.1 Phoebis sennae | reverse complement strand
CTTCTATCTTGCGTCTATTTTTCAGCACATCGGCGGCTCAATCATTTCCTTTGTTGAAAGTCTATCGGTTCAGAACTCCATTGATTAAAACAGAGTGTAAATGGCCAGGGCACTCGCTCGGTTCTTTGAAGACTAACTTTTTCTTGTTTGCCAGTCACATAGGATTTCTATTTGTTAGCAGCAGTACTATCGTTTTCAATTATTTGGTCTTAATAGCTTATTCTATATTTTATTCCCCATTTTTTTTTAAATTTGACATTCCTTTTGAAATGCCGTCTTTTATAATAGAATAAAAAAAACAGAAGTTATAGATGACGTAGTCAGGGTTTACTTATTTTATTTGAGTTGACTTATTTAGTCATCGATCATGTAATCAATCACCCTATAACATCTTATATTTATCGCGATTTTTGTTAAAAAAGCATATTTTTGATAAAGAATTTTAAATTAAAATACGAAAACAAAGCAAAAATATAAAACGACGGAAATATTTTTCAAATCATACGAAAACCTCTGCTGTCCATGGCTTCAGTAGCGCTGTGTTAAAATATTCATTTATTTACCTTAAAAACTAATCTGTTCTACTTACCGCGGTTTAGTCATTGCAGTTTTATATTAAAAGCACCAGACATGTGTTTATAATAATTACTCTAAGCAAGTATTTAAATTTAAAACCAATCCCTTTATCAATAAATCAAGTGAACACCGAAGTGTCTGAGACAATAAACCCTTAACTGCTAGTTGTTACCGGCGCATTCATCGCGATTGCTCAATAGAGGGTTAAACTTTTAACACTATGAATAAGACAGTTATTTATTATTCACTATTGACATAGGCAGGGAGGTGGTTTCTGTTATTGGTAGACGGGAAATAAATTTAGGTATTTTGAATTTGGTATACAAATATTACTCTAGTCATCCGAAACTACAGTTTTGTCTAGTATTATATTATCTGTGGTTTTGTGGATGCTATGAGCTTTATTTTTTTATCGTACATTGCAGAATTTTAAGAACAAAAAAAAAACGTTAATTAACAATGATTTTGGGATTAAACATATTTTTTTTACTATTCTTCTAAAATATAGTGATATAATACGTCTACAAACAAATTTGAGTTCTTAGAAACGTGTGCATCTTAAACAGTGCGATATATAACATTGGCATGTTGTGAAGCATTATACGATTTGAAACCTCTAGTTTTTAGAGGTTACTAACCGTAGTAAGCAATTTTATTATTTAACAGATAACCTACAAAATTTTCCATCCAGCGCTTATACCACGTTTTCCCCTAACAAACGCACAGCAATTGTGTGACGTGTTAGCTTTTTTGTGCCCCTGCGAATAGTGCCCCTAAATTTCTTGATAACTTCATTGCGAACCGCGCCAAGGACGGTTTTGTACGGAACGTGACTTGCAAATATTTCGCTTCATGTAAAAGCTTTCAACAGATTCTGTTAATGCGACGTACACGATGTTTTAAGGGTACATAATATACATAACATAGATGTACCCACTTTACAACTTTACTGTGTTTTTAAATGTGAAGTCATATGTAATTGGTGGTCGTGGGTTTCGTAGGGCTTTTTTTCATGTTAGAGCAGGCAAGTGAAGCATGCGGTTCACCTGATGTTAAGCGACCAATCGCAGTTCATGAACATGTCGAAGATGCCTTGCCGGTCGAAGGAAGAAGAGGGGATAAGGAGAAATTCATGATGTGAAATTGGGAGAAGAAGGTCAACGGGATGGAAAGGAATGGGATGATAATACAAGCATCCGTGCCTCTACCCACCGAACACAGTGCAAATGCAATACTGCTTCATGCTAATATTCTGGTTGGGGGGGGGAGGTGGCAATTTCAACGATGCGAGCTTAGCCCAATCGTGCTTTGCTCGGGTTTGCTTTTATTGCTGAGGTTGTTGTGTTATGCAGCAGAATTACCCTCTGTCGCCTTTTACGACACCCACTACTAACCCGTCGCCACTTCGTCACACGGATAAAATTTGCACATACCTTCACAACCTATTAAAAAAAATAAATCCTTATCATAGTTGCATAATGCCATCCACGGCTATGCACATATGCAGGTCGGATGCACTCCAGTCCCGGGGGTCTAATTTTCGTGACCCAGCCCTCCGAGAGGTTAAATTGACTCTTCACTTTTTCTCCAGTTGTTACGTGTGTGACAAGAATTGCATTAGGAAAACTGTAGGAAAACAAGTCGAGAGAATTTTTAAACTTTGCAATGTTTGCTGTATTATTTTATAGCACTTTAATGCTCATTGCGATTTAATTTTTTTCAAATGTATAATATTTTGTTTATAGTAAATTATTCTTATTAGCAAATTCAAAATACGAAAATTTTAAAGACAACCTTCCTTGTATGTCATAAATTTATTAATGTAGGTATTTACGGTCATCTTATCAAATGTTTTTCTAACGAAAATATATATGTACTTAAATATAACAACTACATCAATGGTAATAAATTAAAAAAAAATTATCATCCACAATTTCAGAAACATCAAAAGAAATCTTAGAAAAATTAATCATTCCTCGATGCATGCGCCTTTGACACGTCTAATCCACAATACGTGAACTCGTATTTAGTTTTCGCGGACCCTCGCACCCTTATAATAAAAAATTAAGACGCCCCACGGCACCAAACATATTTCAAGTGCAGGATTAGATTGTATGCCGAAGTGCGAATGCGTGGCGTTTGTTCCTGACAGCTGATTTTAATCTATAGCTTTAAATTTAGAGCGGTCTTTATGGCCAATGAAATCCTTTTTAATCTGCACCAATCCCCACCCCACATTTGTTGCACATGTTATAAATAATGGACCACCAGCTTCTATGCACTTTTTTGCATTTTTTTATCTAAAGACATAAATGGACATTCACAGTTTGAAAAATTATGCGACGCGCACACCTTGACGTCCTTATTACAATGTTTTGACTGCATTTGGCCAACGTAAACAATTTAAACAGACGTAGACGGACATAATGCCACACAAGTTCATCCGTCTTTTTTTCATATTCCAGTTAAATTTTTTGGACTAAAGAAAAACAGGGGATATCAGAGCCGTCTCTGAATTTTTGATACATTTCAAGGGCCGCAGGTGCATTCCCAGTCTTGAAATGAAGTAGGATTAAACAAATTATTAATAACGGGTAGAAAATCAGATAACATCAGGTGAATCACAAGCCCCATTGGCATTGCTCCTAATTTGAAAAATGATATCTAAAGGAATGATACGGGCTTATAAATATACAGGAGCGTATATACAAATAATAAATGCATTTTTATATTAGTTAACTATGTTGATAATTCACTACAGTTTAAAACATATGCAATTGAAATTCTTGATTCTCATACTAAATCCGTTATAATTTATTAATAAATACCCATTGACAAGTTTTAACTCCATATTAAACGCATTAATCTCAATTCACAGGCAGGTTCCATTATATTAGTTGTAATTGGCTTAACAGCGTGTAATTGGTGTGAAGTATTTATTGAATCGTCATAACACTACGCCTGTTTATTTAATTGCTGTCAATAATCTATTACAATAGAATTTTGTATAGAATGTTTGGCTTTTACAATAGAATTTTGTGCTGTCGGTTGTATTTTTATTTTTGAATACACGAAGCCTTTTATATTATGTTATACTCGTAAATGTAAAAAAGAAAAAATCTTGTTAAATTGAAAATAGATAATGGCACCGACTTTGTATAGATTTCAACAAAAATGAAATAAATGTAACTGTTTAGAAGGATATCGGATCTATTTTTTGGCAAAAATTTTTATTTATCCCTTTTTAGTGTCCTGTGAAGGGTTATCATATCATCTTTTCACAATTCAGTTGGTATATATATATCATTAAACTGTAACCGCAGAGCTTGTTCCGTTGATTTTCGAGGAGTTCCCTGGAATATCTTCCACATGGACGATCAGACTTGAACCAAATTTCTATGGGACTTTTTTTGAAAGTCGGTTAAAAACGTACACAATCCTGCAATACCAGCTATAAAAAATGCATATCATCAGATAATGCATTGTATTCTAAAAAAACTGTATTTAAAGTCATTACAAATTTGCTCGAGTTTACCAACTTTGTAAACAATACAAAGAAAGGCTAACCTAAAAAGCATCAAAGTAACCTTTACCATATTGTTTTGGTAATGGTTATTTTTACGTTCAACCTTTTACTTTCTTTATGTTACAGCATTTAACAATTATATCCTTCAAAAGATCACATCAATGAAATAACTACTTATTTTTCATTTACAATGTAGGATGAAAATTAAATATATTATACTCATTTAAACGCATATTTATGTTATTGGTACTTTGTCAAACAGATGTACTAGCTCATACATACCAAATACGTCCTATACTAACTCTTGAACAACTTTTTCATCAAATTCTCGTATACAATTTATCGTGTTTAAAACAAGTATTGACAGTACATCTCCATAAAGTAAATAGATATGTGTATAAAACAACGCGTGACCATCAATAACGCGATTATACGCTCTATTGTGCATCTATTATACTGGCGCGAGCTGCTCAAAAGCATTAATTTATTGTTCATCATTTTATTTTACAATCAGTAGGATAAGTATGGATGAGGTATATAAGTGCTATATTTTTATATTATACTCGCAGAGCACAATATGGCTCAAGTGGAAGTGTTATCAAATGTGTTGTGATTTTTGCAACACATAATTGACTTTAAGTCTCTACACAGATCTGAGTTGCGTAATTATTTTCTGTACATTAAATATTTTCAGAAAAAAAAATAGAAGCGCAATAATATACTCTTAATTATTATATATTCTTATTTATTTAGGGACTTTTGAAACTAAATATTTATATACTTTAAATTGTAAAACAACAGTGATTAAAACATAAAATTATGTTTATTCACGTATCATACAAAAAACTACTTGACGAATTTTGATTAAGTTGTATATTGTTTAGGTGTAGTTAAGTTTAATATCAGAGACATCATTTGCGGATGTTGATATTAAAATACTTACAATAGAACATTTTGCCTTTAAATATTCCTTAAAAAATAAATAAGCTTTAAATTATCTACCTAATTTAAAGGAAATGTACCCTATCCAAATCTTATCGCTTCATGTTTATATTTATCGAATTGCTACTCGTCTCTATAAAACTTTACAAACTGTGTTTAAAACCTCTCTTTCTGACACATAACTTTACCCACCGTGAAACAGAGACAAAAAATGCATTTCATACAGTTTTAGAACTATAAAATATAGATATCTCACGTCAATTACAATAGTGTGAAAGCGGATATGGGCCTTGTTCCGTCGTGGGGAAAGGGAAATGAAGCGGCCATTCTGTGACAATTTATGTGTTTGTAAACAATGGTTAACCATATCGTGACGCATTATTAGTAACAGCTATTAAGGGACGGGTGTCGTTAAAAATTATTGTGTAAAATTGATAAAAAGAATTTACTTATTTGAGATGTCTGCAATTAAGCGACTACATATGTTATGTTTAGTTTAAGCATTTGAAGTATTATGCCCTACGTACTCAATCAGGAAAACCAAGTCAATTATAATTATGTATGTGTAAATATCTACAATTTATAAAAACTAAATATCTTGCAAAATGCTATTTATAATATTATCAAAACTAATAATATACATTTCAAAACATTTCTTTGTGTGTAAACTTGTATTATTTTAACACAAAACCACGGAATCGATTTCAAAAATTCATTCACAGTTAGGAAGCTACATTTTCACTGAGCAACATAAGCTATATAATAGGCTATATATATTATGCTACGGGGAGAAGCCACGTGGAACAGCTAGTACTAAATACAGTATGTCGATATTTCATATGATCTTACAAATCTAAGAAAAGTAGGTACCTTAATGACCTACGTAATACCCACACGCACTTAGAATGTTCAGTACGCACCTTCAGGAGCCTAAATACTATCGGTGCTTACATCCAATTAACTAGAATAGCAACTAAAAGTCACATTCCACAGCATTCAATGCAAATTAAATTAAGGAAAGGATCGCCATGACTCCGCAACAGTGGTATTAGCATAATCTGTCGATTTGTCGAACCTCCCGCGAGCCAGATATCAGTGGGGTTCAGCTTTATCGTACTTGCGTTACTGATAACAGTATTTATCAATCTAGTTGCTCAAATAGAGGGTGTATAGGAATATAATTAATTGATAAAAGTGTGTTATTACTGAGGTGAAATTATTGTGGGGTAGAAATACCGCTAAACGCGAACACTTGTGGAAAATTCATCAACCGCACTTTTTTTTGATAAATATTTAGTTCCTCATAACACTATAAGCCACCTCGTTGGTTCTTTGTGAGTCAGCGTTACAACGCCGCCTCTTTGGGTCTATCTATTGGAATAGTTGTTTAGTATGATATTAGGTATTCTTTGGAGTTTTAAACTATAATAACAATGCAATCAAAGTGGCTGTTAAAAAAGTGTAACTATCGAGTTTATTGCTACTATCTTCTCGATAGAATCGACTTTCTGAACTGGTGGTAAATTAGAAAAAAGGATAGTTTACACAAAAATAAAATTCCTAAGTACTTTGTAAAAATTGACCAGTGAAAAGTGATTTCACTCTTTACTCATAAAACAGAAGAAAACGTTGTTTTAGAATAACGCAAGATAAAAATAGATTTCAATATATATCAACGTTATATTATTGTACTTAAACTTTTTGAATATTGTTAAAATAAATTGTTGAATGCGCATTACTATAAAGTTTAAACATCATGTCAGATCAAGATAAAGCCAATATCGTTAATAAAAATAAATTCGTCCATAAATTTTGACGGTTTACATTACGTGAGTTTTCCCTAAAAAGTCTTTATTGTAAATCTTGAAGCACAATGCACGGATTTGGTTGCGATAAGACGAAAAAAATAATTATGGTTATGTTTACTTTAAACGTGAAGAAATAAAAGATCAAGCATGGTAAGATGTTTATTTTTATGAGAGGAATAAATTGTAATGAAGTGCATGTTTAAATTAACACGTTAAAAGGGCAAAGGTTATACGGTAAGGACGGATGTCAAGTGTCAACTGTCAAATAATGATCGTTTAATTTTCGATCATTTATTAGCAAGAAACAAACTGTTGTATTGCGTGTAAAACGAGGTGTTGATCGTTTTGGAGGCAAATAGAAATAGTATCGGAAACGGTAACGTGCGTGTAGACACATTTACAGGTCGGCGCAGGCGCAGCGTGGCGGTGTTGATGGACTGATCGCCTGTTGACAACGCTGCCTGCTCCGGTATTGCGTACCGAATATTGGTATGTTTATGGTTTATTTACATGCTCTTCTTTCCCTTGATGTACGTGGTACATGTTTTGAAAGAAGAACGGTTATTTATTGGCTGCTAAAATGTAAAACATTGCAATCCCGGTAATGTTGTCTATAATTATAAATATTTGATCATAATTCATTTATAATAATTTAACGTTTTATTTTTAATACCAATATTAAACCATAAAAAAGAAAATAAATTTGAGCTAGAGGCATTTTCTGATGAAGGAAAACTGACTGGGAAACGTCAAAACCGCAGCAAGAGTTTTTTTAAGTATACTTAATTCTATCCATATGTTTTCATATACATTTGGTTTAATAATAAATCAAATGTAAAAAAATCATAATATCCGTCAGCTGTCATAACCGACTGCGACAAGACGCAAGGCACTAATTTGCCTCTCGACCGAACCCGCATCTCTCGTCGCCACCTCCACCACAGATGACATTCGTTAAAACTGCTTTATGACAGACCTACCGCAGGTTTTTAAACTATATCCATCAATGATTTCTTACTTATAATATTCTACATCTGTTAATCGTAATAAAAAGAAATTTTAATGTTTTCTAGGTTTACCAAAATTTTCGTACATCCGAAAAGACTCGCATTATTCGGTACAATTTGGTAGACGGCCACTTCAGATGAGAGATTTTAGACATTTCGTAAAATATTATTTTTACGATCAAGACTAGTTGAAACTCAGCTGCCAACCACCCGACAATTCTATCGATACATCATGTACTTAACTGCCTTTTAATGTAAAGCAATATATATTAAACCGTTGCTAGTATCATACGAATAAGTAATATTTAAAACAAGCCATATACAAAAATAAATTCTGACCGCTTCATACTTAATTTTACTCGTATTTTGTATTGCTTTTGTTTTCCATAAATATGATGCATTATTTTGAAGAATAAAACATGACATACTTTGCATTTCTATACGAGTTTATAATGAAAATGTAGTTCTTTTATTATTATTCTTTTCCATATCATATGCAGGCATTATGTAGTTTATATGAAAGCTATTGTGTGCAAGCATTAGGCAGTTCTTGTTCCAGATTAAATTGTTAAGATAAAAAGGGAAAATCAAATGAAAATACTATTATTAATCTTTAATTAACAAGTTTTCGAAGCGACAAAAATATTAAACTATTTTTAATGGGCTTCAAATTTATTATTATTGGTATAACATACGACTAATCTAAACATCTTCTATACATATAATAAAAGAGTAACCGAACCATTTCTGTACATTTTAAAATGTTCTGTGGAGATACGGTCAAGATGCATTAAACATTACATCCATACGTATTTATCTAAAACGATATCTAAGAAGCGATAACATTTATTCTTTTAACAAGTTTCGGTAAGTTCATGTTTTATTCAGACTTTATTTGCCAACACCATTTTGAAATTCAACCCGCGATTTAGTACAGATGAATTATTATACATTTAAAAAGTTTAATAGCGAGTTTCATTGAAAACATGTTCGTTATAAGAGTGAATTATATTAGTTTGCGTTATTTTAGAAAATCCTACTATCCTATTAATATTATAAATGTGAAAGTTTGGATGCTAGTCTGTCAATCATGCCGCAACGAGTGGGTGGATTCTGATAAAATTTCCCTTATAGATACACTAATAGCTGGATTAGGTGATAGACCATTTTTTTATTGACGCAAGCGCGCAAAAGCCAATAAAAATATTTTAAATTAATTCTTAAAGCCTTTCAAGTATTGAAAGAATCTAGAGCGAATATTTATAAACAGAATTAACATATCTAATTAAACAGAACATCTATATTTAATTAAACAGAGCGTCCTAGAAAATTGGTAAATACACTGGGATATTTCCGATAAGCTGAGTCATTATCACAATACATAATATTATACACATATAAATATTGTAATTCTCGAATAAATAAACCCGGGAATACAAAACATTATCAAGAATATAAATAACTTCGCGTCATGATTTATTAATCAAGAAAAATTGACTAGCTTTTCTCTTCATTAAATTCATTAAAATTCCCTTCACGGGTGAATTTCGAGTCGTCAAGCAATGGCGAAAAAATATTATTTTTTACAATTAAGGAATCCCACGGTTGATTTACTGCCGTCTTTGGCCCGGAAATTTTTGTCGCTTCACAAGCAATAAATAATGAAATTAGGGGAGAGACTGATGTTTATGATATAAGGCGCCTTAGCAGAGTCGGAACTAAATATTATATTCATGCGTATTTTAAACAAATTTTGTTGGTATTCAAAACGATTTATTACGATATGAATGTTAAAATTATATCATAAGTATTCATCGACTTACTGTTGTATTTATTTTACAAATACATTGAGCTAAAATAGGTTAAAATCTCTAAAAAGAGAATATTTCAAATTGCTTTGAACATCAGGGTAAGATGTGCACAGGGCGTAAAAACTGCTAATAAAATAGATAAAAAAATTAACATCAGTCATGAAACAATTGTTTGTGTTTATAAAACTCTAATGAACTCTATTTTTGTACTAAAACAAAATTTTGGGAAACTTAAAACGGTAGCATAATATAGATATGAGGTCTTTGAAGTTTTTTCATTGACCGTCGCAAACTGGGATGGGAAATCTGTGAAGCGAGCGCAAACCCAATTATACATTCATAACATGCTCGACACTCGATCTAAAAAACATTTTTGACTTTTAAATATGAGACGTACACAGAATAACCAAGGCGAGCACGACTTTAATATTTTTATTACTTATAAATTACAAATTACATGTAACATAATTATTTGATATATAATAAATAATCAAGCTTTTAAAAAATAAAGCAATTTTGGTCGCGACTTTTTTTAGTTTTTATGTAACATTAAAGTCATAATATTTTATCTGTAACCTATTTTAAGCCAAGAAATATCGTGTCGCGCCTCACGAATGTCCACTAAATCATAAAAAGTAATGGACTGCGTTTATACGAATTCTGGAACGAGGAAATATACGAGCTTTTTAGACACTATTATTTTAAGATTATCCCCTAATATTTTCACTCATGCGA
>LQNK01000484.1:571336-586162 GCA_001586405.1 Phoebis sennae | reverse complement strand
AGTGTATTTTTGTTTTAAATTACAGTTTCAGTCAATGCTGTGATCAATTTGAAAATTAATTAAATTCAGTACAGGGTGGACAGACATTCGTGTTAGTAATATCATTCTATATTGTATAACTATAATGGGTCAGTATTTTCTACAGTACGATATTACTTATACATTAAATATCTTCGAAGTCTGGTTAAGACTCAATGTAAATAAGTAGCTAGAATTATCGGCTACAATAATTATGTTATTATACTTATTAAAATTAAAAACAAAATTCAAACAATAAATACATGGTATCACAAAAGCAATGGAATCAATAGAAAAAGTTTATATATACTACGTTCATTACCCTAACAATACATTGCAATGCAGATTGTATATTTCGTGTAATTTCTCCCTTAAAATTCATATTAACTATGAAATAATACAACAGCTGATATTCGATTCCAATTTCCAAAGGACTGCATGCAGCGTACAATTTCACAATCGCAACAAAAGGTGTTATTTAACGTAGCTAAAGCTTACGACTATTAATATAAACGTTCCTTTTTTACGATTTCACACCATTTATATCGAACTATTGAATATCCCCCGTGAAATCAAATACGTCATCACAGTATACGTGTATTGTGTGTTAATCTTTGACGAATGAAATAGTTTTGTCGGCATACTAAGACGCCATATGGTGACAAAGCCTAGCGTTAGGGGATTAAAGTCGACCAATTGAATTTGACACGAATCTCGGAGTCGAATACAATTTGAATTTCAAATTATTATTTAATATGACATTTTAGATTTAAAAGTATTTAGTATTTGGAAATGTTTGTTATTAGGTACCTACTACCTACTACCTACTACTTAATATTATACAAATTAATTTTCTGGTATCGGCATGGGCGTACCGAGGGGGGGGGGGNNNAGGGGAGGGCAGCTGCCCCCCCCCCTGGATATCGTATACCTCTCTACTCTCTATTGTTATGGATTGAAATTTTAGAATTTGCAGGATAAATTGTGGGTGATTTCCTTATATATATTGTAGGTGTCTTTGCCTTACACACCACACGTGTAAGGCGCGGCCACAAAACAGGCGCGCGGGAACTGGCTTAAAAAAATTGATTTGCCCTCCCCTAGCCCAGAACCTGGGTTCGCCCATGGGTATCGGTTTAATAATATTGTAAAATAAATCTGAAACAAATGGTAGCTCACACGATAATGAACAAATTTACATAAACATTCGACAATATTTAGAAATGCAAAAAAATTAATAAACTCCATCAGTTGAAATTTACCACAATAGAACTGGTACACTAACAAATTAGTTACAGATGGAGACTTGATTCATGTCTTTACCAACGCTACAATTTAATAGTTACGTTACTTCGACCCACTTCAAAGCTACATTTGGAGTTCGAATCTCCTGCAGTATCAATAAATAAGTTTCCAATTATCAACAAAGCCGTATAGAAAGGCGCCCTCCCCACGCATTACTTGTACATTAAAATTATTACAAATTGCTATCCAATGGGAGTATCGAACAAAGCCACGTTATTTACAACAAATCGAGTTACCGACTTTATTGAGTTAAAAGCGAATTATGAATCTCTTGTCTGCTTAAATAAATTTTAGGTTTTCGCAGCGTGGGCTGGAGAATTCAATTGTAGAACTTAATTAAGTTTAACTATAATGTAGGCCGGTTTTAAACGAAATGAAATTGCAGTGAAGCAAATTGTATTAAAAAAGTAAATAATGTTATACCTACGTTATGAGTTTTGTTTGAAAGCTTTTTACGGTCGCATGAAAACAACGCTGTTTTAACTGTTTATTTGATTACTTTTTGAGTCTGCATAAAATGTGACTTTAAGCCCTTTGTGGCATAAACGTCGACTTTTCTTAAAGGTTGACCTTATTATTTTTATGTCTTGTATAAGTACCCATTTGAAACACTAAAGCTGTTGCTTGGTTGTCACATGAAGTACCTACTAACCTTTTTTAATCCAATTTAGTGACGTTTCAGGTATATACAATTCATCTCTTGACGTATCAAAATACTTTTATTGTCAATAAAATAAACAGAAAAGTACAATAGTAAAGTAAGTTATAGTAAAGCTCGCGCGTGAAATATGTCCAGCGAACGAACTTGGGAAGAACCGATATCAATAAAGCAGGACACGCGTTTTCCTATCCTTTACCATTTTCCCAAGACATCGCCACATTTCCATTGTTTTATTTCTTAATATTAAAAATTATTATATATCATATATTTATTATCTATAATATGTATGTATTTACAAAAAAGTATGTTTAAGCTATAGCTATATTATCTGTGGTTTAAGTATGTCTATCAGTTATCTAGTTTCCATAGTGCAAGCTTTGCTTAGTTTGGGACTAGATGGCGTTGTGTTAGCTGTCCCTGAATATTTATTTATTTATCATAATAAAATAAAGAATAATAGTGAGGCGTCATAATACAAGAGCGTGAGATATGTGCTTCGTGCGAACGTGGGAGGAACAGATATCAATGAACCAGTTCACGCGTTTTCTTATCCTTTACTATTTTCCAAGATTTCGCCGCGTTTCCATTGATTTATTGCTTAATATCAAAAATTATAATCAAAATAAAATAAACAATAATTAATAGGAAATTAGGGAGTTAGTTATTACAAGAGTTGCACGTGAAATATGTCCGGCTTACGAGCGTGGGACATACTGATTGATATTAATAAAACAGGACACGCGTTTTCATATCTTTTACCATTTTACCAAGACATCGCCACATTTCCATTGTTTTCGTAATAAAATTAACAAGAAATAAAATTAGTAAATTGTAATACTAGAGCGTGAAAGATGTCCTGCATACGAACTTGGGACGTACCGATATCAATAAAGTTTCGCGTTTCTAATCCTTTATCATTATTTTTATCGAGACACGCGAACTCAAACCATTTCCAATGTTTTATTTCTTAATATTAAAAATTATCATCATTATGAAATATACAAAAATAGTGTGTATTATTGGTTATTTCATTGAGTTAATAAAATACTCACACGTGCAATATGTCCGTCGTATGAACGTGGGACTTACCGATTTCAATAAAGCAGGACAGGTGTTTTCTTAACCTTTAACATACTTCAAACATCGACACGTTTCCATACATTAATTTCTTAATATTTTCATAATGAGTATTATATGTTTTTGTAATATCACGTTATGACAGACCATAAGATAGAAGTTTAGTATTAATGCTGATCATATTACTTTATAAATAGTTAATAGACATTAACCAAAACAAAGAAGTTAAGATACAGTCACAAACAATGGGACAAATTTTAATGTAATATATTGATATCTATCTAATAATAATAATTTTAAATATCATCGCTTAGCGCTGTTTTCCCAATCTTCCTAGAGTTAAGTTGACAAATATCTACTTATAATATAGTACGTTTATATACTTTTTTTTTGACTTACCTACTGACCAATTAGTAAACTATGCCGTTATAAAATTATCCTAACTTCGAGCCTCTTTCAAAAAATCGTGCTGCATACAGCTGTTCTATGGACTCCTACCAGCTACTGACCAATTACTAAACTAAAAATTAAAAAACCTTTGTAAAATTCTTCTAACCTCTTACAGAGAGTCTAAAAATCGTGCCGCATGCAGCTATGGACTCCTACCGGCAAGTACTCACAATAGGGGCTCGTTACAACACCTCACTAGATTTACGATGACCAAATCGCAAATCCAGAACAATACCAGTTGTTATCGCAATGTGTATTGAGTGTATTTTGTTGTAAATCGTACACCAGGTGCGCGGGCGGACCAGTGCATTTAATATTTTAGACCACGTACTCGACTGTTGACATTTACAAATAATACAGATGTATTTCCGATTGGCGTTGTGGATACAGCAATGGTCTATTGCGCCGGAGGGTGTGGGTTCGATCGCCATGAGTTAATTATTATGTGATGAACATTGTATTTTCTACTGTCTGGGTGTTAGTGTATGTATGTATTTATAAAAAAAATATGTTTATGTATGTCTGTCAGTTATCTAGTTTCCATAGGACAAGCTTTACTTAGTTTGGGACTAAATGGCGTTGTTTTAAATGCCCAGGAATATTTATAGTATATTATATTTATTTGTGATGATGATGAAGATTATGTCGAGGAGAGGGTTAAAATATCGAACGCGTTATATTTCGGTCTAATAAAATCAGTGAATCAGCGAAAAATTCTGACGTATGAAAAAATGGATGTCGATTTTTACGAAGGGTTTCGGTGTAGCTGATCCTGAGTATGATTTTATATACGTTATTATTTAACTCGGCATTTCGAATACATTTAGTGCTATATAATAATCTATAGTCTATACATACTAATACGGAAAGGGAGATATACGCGGGTGAAACCACGAAGCTCAGATAATGTAAAATAATGTATAGAACCGCGTTTAAAATCCTTTATAAAGCATTTTTATTCAATATGGAAAGTACTCGCGTTAAAACAAACACAAGAAAATACGAAACTAAGATAAATGCACGCTTCTAACTCATATTTGTCCAGTGGTATTTTAAACTAATTAGTGTTCGCATTAATGCAGCTTTAAATGCAATATTGTGTATTAAATCAAATTGCGTTCGGTGTTCGCTCTTCAATTTGAATATAGATGAGAAGTCGATCACTGCATATATTAATTAAGATCGGGAGGCGATGCAGACATACCCTTACTGATAGTTAACGTAGTTACGGATATCGCACTAAAATTGGAATAAAATATGAACGCTTTAATTATTCATGCTTTTAAGGCAAGAGAAGAATGAGATGTTTTAGTATTTCCTTAAAAACTGTAAATGTGTGCCGATGTGTTAGAAAACATGTGTCGCCACCCCATTTTTACCCATGGGTGTCTTAAGAGGCATGTTCATGGGCAGTCACTTAACATCAGCTGAATCGCATGCTGCATTTGATTGTTGTATCATAAAAAAAATAAACGCGACAAATTGGAAGGCACTTTTCTAATTAATAATACTTAGCCAAGTGCTGAATGCGGTTTTCTTGGGTATTGCAGAAGCCAGACCACATTCAGATATCTGTATTTAACTCATTAGGATATTCAATTAGCTACCTAGGACTGGAAGGCATCACGCCATGTTCCAAATAATTAAGCAATCAATGGACCAACAATGTCACAGTCATTTAACACCTACATGCATTTATTTACCCCTATAAATACACATAGACAATTTTCTTAACAATTCTACTTACCACAATCCTTCCTTAAAATCCTCTTTAAAGAAACATTAACTTTTATAACCTCAAAATTAATTAACATACATTAACAAATACGGGCGTAAAGGATTAGAGCTTCCATAATGACTTCAAACCGACCACGACATGAAACTCATTAGTTAGATAACAAATGGATGTCAAAAACTCTTAAAGTTAACCTCTAAGCGTAACGGTAATTAGTTTAATCGCTGCCTGGTGTTAGCCAGATATGTGAAACGACTACTTTGAAATGATCACACTTAAATACGGAGATTTTACTGAAGATAATCAGCAGTTTATATTGTGAGTCCCATAATTCGATTTTTGAATTGACATTTTCCTGAAATTTCGCGCATAGATATTTTTTTCGGTTTTTAGAACTTACTTACAATACAATACTAAGTATACAAGTTTTAATACTTAAAACGATTGAGTGTATGAAAAAATTTTTAAAATGAAATTGATCCTAAATTTCCTCTACAACTTTTATAATAGATGTTAACATCATTGGAGCAATAGAAACTGAGATAATCGCGAAAAACTATTTTTATGACCTTTGACCTCATATAACTTCCGATGCAAACACGACATTATATGAGACTTTTGAGACAGTTTTTAGAAGCTAAAATAAAGGTATATACAAATATTTAGCTTATTAACTCTCATTACGAGGTTAATCCCTAAATTGACTGGACTATAGAGATTATTTGTCAATAGAGATGACGCTACACTTAAAATTTGTATTATCGTTAAAGATATCCGTCTTCTGCTTTATTATGATATCATCTATTTGAAAGTTAATACTTATTTGTAAAGCTCTACGCATTTTATGAATGTCTAAAGCTTTCCTTTTCATGTTCTTTTCAATGTCGTTATGAAATGGGACAATTTGTTCATGCCTACAACAGAGGCGGTGAGATGTCCTCAGTCTATTCAATGTTTATGAATTATACTTCATATACAAGCATAATACTTGCTTTAATTATAATAAATTAACGCGGCAAGTATAAAGAAGACCTATCTTTGTTTCTCTTAATATCATTGCTAAACTATGATAATAAGAAATAAACTACATATACAATTTTTGACCGATTCAGAATCAAAACTTCCTTTTTTTTTAATTTAAGTTTAAAATTTCGCCGCACTAGATAATTTTATTAGAATATGAAACATTACATTAAAAAGGCCAGGAACAGGATAGGTGGGAATTACATTAATCAATACCATAAAAATTTCATTCCATTAGCTAATAACAGAAACAATAGAAATATAGGGCAGCAAAGTCAATATGAAATCTCATTAAATTCATCTCACGTACTCAGTATCGAGCGCCCTACAGCCGAAATAAACCAAAATTTTTCTACCCCACTTACCGTGTGTGGATAATATTATATCGCTATTATACTTCGCAAAAACTAAGATTATATATTATAACAATGTAAAAATGTGGCATATATACTACAAGGATACAATTTAAATACAAGAATTAACAATAATTATATTCGAACAAAAAAAATACTAAATATTTTGTCGTATAAGATGCTAGCTATTCAGCGCCGCTTTGCCCCGTAGCATAATGCTATACGAGTATGAACTCAGTGTATTTGCAGATTTCTGATGGTGAATGACTAATCGCTTCCTATTTGAGGAGGATTTGTTAGTTCGCAATTTGAGCTTATAGCAATTCGGGCATACGTAAACAAAACTGAAATACCACTCCACTAAAAACAAATTTCCCTCAAAAACAACTAAATATTTTCTTAACAACAACACAGCTTCCATTCCCGCTCGATCAAAACATTCTCTCCTACAATTAAAACTCGGCAAATTATAATAACATTATCCTAACAATTTCTAAGCAAAAGCAAAGGGTGGAGTTGAGACCACAAATTTCATTTAATTTTGGATCTCATCGCGACTGATAAGAGCCCCTCGTGTTGAATTTGCGCTTAATTTTAAACCTCTACGCTTGCGGATTACTTACTGGGACTGCACACACTTAAACGCGTTTTAATTAAACTTTACACACGTATAAATCTGTGACTTTTAATGTAGACTATCACTTTTCTCGATTATTGGTCTAACACAAAAACATCAAGTAGAGCCGGTAATTCCTGAGACGTTCAAACAAACAAATAAAGGACTTTATTTTGATCTCTTCCGTGTCCACTCTAACATTAATTTCTGTTCTGCAGTCAAGAAATCAATTCAAATTGCTTTTATTTGTTTTCCACTAACTTTTCTAATTTCTTCTCTGTAATTCTAATAAAGAACACACGGTACAGTTTTACTGGTTTTATAGCTATAAAGTATACATATTTAAAACTCAAACTCAAAATTTTTATTTTTTCCTTATGGGTCTTTAAAAATAATTATAATAATAATAGTATATTAATCAACTATAGTAACAACAAATTTTCTACACAAAATAATGTTAATTACGTAATTACTATTTTATTACGTTCGGCGCACCTGTTAGATGTATTGCAGCCCCTCATAATCTACCGTATCTACCCCAAAACTGTTTACCTTAAAAAATCTAATTGAGTATGATTAACGATGAAAACAATACGGCAGTCGGCTACTGATTAATTAATATACCCGCCTTGTTTTGTGGTCCATAATAACAGCTTCCTTGATACGTTAATATTATTTATTTTAAACCTATTTGAATCCCCCTACTGAGGATGGTTTATAAATACTATATGAATGCTTAATAAAGTATGAATAATTTTCCTACTTATATTGTTTTAAGAAATGAATACTCTCTGTGGTTGTGAACAGCTCTATTTTGGTAATTTTTAATCTGTAATCAGTACTATAGGTACTCGTCAGGGAACATTAACAATTTCGTTCGTACCTTGTGATCCAATAAAAATCCCGTGTAATTTATCATTTCATCCCCGAAATCCCTTTTATTTTCCGAAATCAATATCCTTCAAATTGAATTTATCATGATTGGTAAATGAATAGAAGTGATTACGAAGAAGCATTTAGGTTAACGAAGACCTGAACGTCTCTCAAACAAAATGAAGGCGAGAGGCGTCTGTTCCACTTTGCAGTATTACAAAAGTTAGGAGCAAAAAACTTCCTATAGATATTGGAGCTCTTTGTCTTATACCTATCTACTAAAGGAGACTTTCTTTTGACTATTTTCAACATTTCATTACTCGATGCAGCGAATATCTCTTACGTTGCACATTTGTTACTTTTCATACTTTTAAAAGATTGGAAATTTTTGCATGGCAACGCATTTCCTGTCATAGCTTTTTCTATCGATGAACTCAAATGAAAATATGCTTTTGTTAAAATTATATCATCCTCTGTAAGTACGACTGTTATTTAAAAAATCAAGAGTGTACAGAAAAATTATTTCTATATTTATAATCCAAACTCTCGCGGTAAACGAGTTCAAACAAAATATTAACAAAACGGGCACCCTTATTGTGTAAAGGGTTTCCTCAGAAAGGATCGGATGAATGAAAATGAAGTGTCACTTCTTAAGTGGAATAAACAGGGCAGGAAAATGGATGGCCCCTTTCATACTGAATATACTCTAGGCCTAGTTCGGGTCATATAATGAATTGCGAATTTTGATAGAAATATGGAAAGCTAGCTTATGTCCGTGGGCTCGAAATATTATGAAACTATGAAATATAGGTCAATAAAAAGTATCACCTTTAAATTCCATTGAAATCCGTTTATTAGTTGCAGCGTGATTGAGGCACATTTAAACATTGAAACGTACACTTTTATAATATAAGTAGGATATTATTATTATGTACAATACATTATGTTAAGTGTTGTTTGATTTTGATACGAAAACGGTTAAAATTATATTAGTATTCTGAAGTAGTATTGAATGTATTTTTAATTAACTAGGTTGAAACACTAAAATAGAGACGCGCCAGTATTAATTTAATCGGTTTTGTCGTCTAAAGAGGATTGAAGGCTTACGTCTTCCGTCTAAGCTTAGACAATTTTCTTAATTCTTGTGGGGATTTTGACACTTATTCTATATTATAAAAAACAAGCGAAGATAAACGACAAATGCAGATGTGTTCAAGAACATTAGCCATAAAACTCAATTTATTGCCATTTATAAAAAACAAATAGATATACGGCATCTTTTGCAACAATATGGCTAAAGGGTTACTTTAAGCATACGGGCATTTTAAGATACCCTCAAGACTTTTTTCGTATTTCAGATCAGATGTTATCCGACAAAAATAGGAAGGTCATCTATACGATGGTAATCTTAGAAAAACACTAGAATTAGTACAAATCTAAAATCCTTAGAATATCCACACCTATAGCATCTGGTAATTGAAAGTGCATCAACAGCTGCGAAGTAAATCTGGAAAAATGGAAGCAAATTGTGTCCGTATAAATTGATTCAAGTGGGTGTGATTGATTGTGCGCTGCACCTGATCTACCTGCAATCAATCATAGCGTCTAGTATCATTACAAATCGCCCGCATCCTGTAATAATGATATTTTCTCCTATCCTAGCCTTTTCGATCGGCTTAGTTTCTTGTGAAATTAGCACCTGGGGAATATAATTGTATCCTTACTTTTTACTCATGTTTTCACAAATCATACGGCCGCGGCATATTCAACATTGTGGACTGTGGTGTTATAAAACGTGATAGTATTATTGATATATTATTTATATTGCAAAGGGAGGATTTAAACTATCCTAATAGTAAAATCAATAATTGTGTGTATTTAAAACAGTAATAAATAAATATATAATAAAAATTAAGTAAAGCTTTTACTATGGAAACTAGATAAGTGATACAATTAAATATCCTTTTTTGTACATACTATAGACACATTAACACATAAACAGTAGAAAATTACAATGTTTATCACATAATAATTTCCTAACAGTGGGGATCGAACTCACACCCTCTGGTGCAATAGACCACTGCGCCAATTGGGTCGTCATAAGAGTAAACTCTTTTTTGGCATTTTTAAGAAAATGAGGTTTTATTGTTTAGAAAGAGTTCAGATTGAAGGGAGGTTCCAGAATTAAAAAAAAATAATAGTTGTGTTAAGAATAGCTCATAAGTAGACACGGATCTATACCTTTATTAGCTTTTAAGCCGACGGTAATAGTTTTTGCTGGCCCATCACTCTGTATTCGTAACAGACAGTGCCAAACAGATTTGCTGAAAATTCCAAAAAATAAATCACATTTACCCGCTATGAGTGAGGTTCGCGTGATTCCATTTCTGTCCTTATTGTTTTTGTTCGGACTTCATAACTCATCGCACGAACTCCGAATAATTCCTTTCGTGTTCCAATCTAGTTTCGGTTTATTACAATCGTAAATTTTACTTGAATTTTTGCATGCATGAGACCAAGTTTATTCAAACCTTTATTTATGATAAAGAGTTAGTAATTTAGAACCGTATATAAAGCCTGGCACAAATTAATTTCAAGAAACATTAAACTGAGGTTAATTAGAAGTTTCTAGCATTTTCAAAAGGTTCTCGAGTGCAAGTGTAAATCTTTAAGTTTTATAGATCTCTCTTCATGAAACACGATGACACAGCTCGAAATTTATTTGAAACATAACGCTTTAGAATTTGTAGACTAGATTTTCACGGACATTAATTGAAATGGTTGTGTGAGTACTTGGCGATTCACATTACTGCCATTTCAATGAAGAGTTTTAAAATATAATCTATTTAAGGACATTTGAAAAGATTCGAAATTTTATATTGACATAATTTTGTAATTCATTAGAAGTATTGCGATTCGATCACATCGATTATGTTACAGGCAAAATAATTTTATAATTTATGATTTTTTATTAAATACGGTCATAGATTATTGGAATTGTTGAATCTGTTGAATTTTGACTTATACTGTGACAGTGTGTGTGAGTTTATCGAATTTGTACAAAAAAAATTCTTACATTCTATAACGTATACAGGTGGACTAATTCTATACCTACTTTAATACATTAAAAATTTCCGTATTTAAGGAATGTAATATTATTAAAATTTTATTATGAAACTACGTACGTAATGTAAAAGGAATAAAACCTTCAAATACAAACACATGAAAATACATTAAAAGTCCAATTGTCCTTTATAAAACCGAGCTCAAGCGGCATTAGGAGCGGGTTTAATTCCGAAACATTTGTTTTATTCGGCAGCCACGAGCCAATCCCCGCGGGTGTGGATCCGGAGATCTACAAGTCAGATAAATTTTGTTTTTATTGAACACTAGCTGTACCCCGCGGTTTCGCCCGCGTATATAGCCCGATCCCGTGGGATTTCCGGGATTAAAAGTATCCTATGTCATTCTCCTGGTCATAAGCCTTCTGCCTACGAATTTTCAGCTAAATCGGTTCAGCCGTTCTTGAGTTATAAGTGGAGTAACTAACACAACTTTCTTTTATATACATAGAAGAGATTAATCCGACTGTAGTTTATAAAGTGATGAGGGAAATGTTCATACATCTAAAAGTAGAAGGCATGTTTACAAATACAAATACAAATACAAATACAAATGTATTAGTAATATTCTTAGTCACTTTCGATGTATACTAAAGTATTTCAAGGTCAAATACATTGTATGCTGTACCCGCCTAAGAGATTATATTTTTTATCAATTGAGTATTATACGTATGTCCATACATTAATTTAACTACCTGTACCTATTCACTGTTTTGTGTTTATTCATATCTGGATTTAATTATTATTATTAAATTTGCATGATAAAAAATACACTTAAATAAGTTGTCATTGAATATACCATAAATTGAAATAATAACACAAGACTAGAAATAGAACATTTCTTCGTATATTTATTTATACGTCCCAATAAAGTCCTCGAGTAATCTAAGTCCAAATATAAAATCCGAACAATGCATTTCCCCCACCACTCCCCATTAAACCGAGGATTACATGCTCTATCTCCCCACAAAGAAAGCGATCAGTAATTACTTTCCCCTCAATGGCACATAACTAAAACTTCATTACCACGATACTATCCCCGTTTCTTGATAATGCTTGAGGGTATGATGAAATGTGCGATGTCACATTCGGTCAACAAACATTGAGGAATAAAGACTTTAAATAATTGAGTTTTGAGGACTAACTTCCACGGCTAAATGTATCTTAGATTCATTTATTTTAATTATTTTATCTCTTTATGTTTTTTTTTATTATTAATACTACTCCAACTAACCCAATCCAAGAATAAAAGATTTATTTATTTTCTCATGTTCATTGGTAACGTCAATTTTCAGGTTTAATATACGACGATGAGGTGAGGTTTAGATGAAAATTTTGCAAATAATAATATAATAAACTAGCTGCGGTCCGCGGTTTGGTCTACGTATAGTATATGTTTCCCGTTCCCGTAGGATTTTCGAGATAAAAATAAACAAACAAATCTTTCCTCTTTATAATATTGTAGATAATATTTTTTTATTTGATGGAAAGACAAGAAAACCAAAAAATAGTGATTTATTTCTAAGTACCAAGCAAGCTTATTTCGCAGTATATCGCATATAAACAAACAATTTCTCTTATTCAAGAACTTAATTCATAAAATCCATATAGCACGTTTATCCCGGTAGCGGCCGCTAATTGTAATTTACCCCGTAATTAATCGCTTGCAAACAAGGGAGGGTTTTTATGTCATTAGGCCCACGTCCGGCACATATTTCTAACGAAAGCCTTTAATTAATACAAAGTGCAGGTATTTAACCAACGAATTTATTGTTAGTGTTCTATCTCGATTTATTTAGTTATATTTATATTTAAACTTTTCGTTTTGATAATAAATAATAAGTTAACATTGATGTGTAATATTTATAAAATTTTAATTAACATATAAAAGTAATTACAATAATACGCAAATAAACTAATATGTTAAGTAAAAAAATAAATTAATATTATAAGATAACATTTAGAAATTAAAGGATTTTTTTCAATAATTTCAAAAAAGTTCGCAGTCGGTAGGATTCGAACCTACGCTCCCAGAGGGAATCTGATTTCTAGTCAGACGCCTTAACCGCTCGGCCACGACTGCCGTGTCTGATGTATTCATAATTATTAATCGAAATCTCAAGTATGTGAATGTAATTCAAAATATTTTATTACGGCCGTTTTCTATAATGTATTAAAGATTATGGATAGATTGTAATCTCAGATTAACGGCCATTTTTAATAATGTATTAATGATTATGGATAGATTGTTATGTCAAATTATATGACAATAGATACACAAAAGTCAAAGCAAATGTATCTGCCGACAGCATATTGAAATCAAAGTAATTGTAAATAGATAGATCTGTCTGACTTTAGTAAGCAAAACAAGGGATAGATAGAATATTGAAAACGGCCGTTAATAGTAAAGAATCTCATGTAATCACGACCTCCACCAGGTGAAAATTACTAGTGGCTCGCTCCGAGCTGGGCTCGTTATTCGCTCCACCGTTGTAATGTATAAATCCAGACCTTTCCTTTGATACCACACTGGGCTATCTATATTCATATGAAAATCGCCTATTTCACTTCCCCCCTAACTTTGTTACCCCCAACCTCATTTCACTCATTTTCCTACTCCAGATTTTTCTCTTTCAAGATCGAATACCATACTCCAGGTATCCTCGGAAAAACATTCTACTATTTGACCCCTCCCCTACCTTCTTAACCCCCTTCTCCCCCCATTTCGCACATCTTCGAACTCGACATATTTTCTTTTGTCTAATCTTTTGGCCTATAACATTTAATCAAGATCGGATGAATAATACTCAAGTTGTCTTCGGACAAAGTTTTAGGGACATACAAACATTCAATCCCTAAGCTATCTCGAGACTGACTGAGGCCTCACTTCGCTCGGTCAATAAATATATACAAATCTATAGTCAATAAATATATAAAAGGTCTATAGTTAATCACTGCCTTTTGTGGGTTTAGGAAACAGCCCTTAGTCCTTAAAATGCTGTAAAAACATTTTTTTTCATTACTGCACATCATACGATACACAAGACAAAATACAAAAACATTATGGTTGTGTATACTTACACCTATAGGGTACCATAGGGTGTAAATTGGGTGCGAAAATGTAGAAAATTAAAAATATCTCCTAGTTGTACCTATGTACAGTACTATGTTACTCTCTGTTGTCTGATTATAAGTTTCTTTACATAAAATAGTTTTTAAAATCGGTAAAGTTTTTCAGTTTGGCCATTACAAACAAAAATAATTATTATACCTAGATCGTATCAATAGAACTATGTCAATATCCCTAAACAATTCCCAAAAATATATAATTATCATTAACTGATAGCAGGGCATTGAACCACATTTTACGGAATATTGAACTACTAATTTCGAAGCATTAATATTGATTTAACATTTAAACGTTGTTCTTATTTCTGCCATTAAACAAAAAGATAGGAGAAGAATTAAGTTACCTATACAAATTGTTTTTAAATTGTGATTTTTTAGATGCCTTCCCTACTGAAAGTTCGCGATTCTCAGCGTGACCTATCCACTGCTTCGGCCATATTTTACACTTCATCGACACACAAAGA
>LQNK01000484.1:490281-568885 GCA_001586405.1 Phoebis sennae | reverse complement strand
CAGATACCATACTCCAGATATCCTCGGACATGCATTCATCTGTTTGACCACCTTCTCCCCTACCAATTTCGAACCTTCGAATCTTCTTCGAACTCGACATATTTTCTTTTGTCTAAACTTTTCGCCTATGACATTTAATCAAGATCGGGTGAATAATACTCAAGTTGTCTTCGGACAAAGTTTTTCATACTTACATACAAACATACAAACATACAATCACTCTATCTCGAGACTGACTGAGACCTCACTGCGCTCGGAAAATAAATATATAAAAGGTCTATAGTTTATCACGGTAAGATTCTGCTTTTCGTGAGTTTAGGGAACAGCCCTTAGTCCTTAAAATGCTGTAAAAACATTTTTTTTTAATTACTGCACCACATACGATACACAAGTTATAATACAAAAACATTATGGTTGTGTATACTTACACCTACAGGGTACCATAGAGTGTAACCTGGGTGCGAAAATGTAGAAAATTAAGAATATCTCCTAGCTGTACCTAAGTACAGTACTACGTTACTCTCTGTTGTCTGATAATAAGTTTCTTTATATAAAATAGTTTTTGAAATCGGTAAAGTCTTTGAGTTTGGCCTAGATCATATCAATAAAACTATGTTAATATCCCTAAACTATATAATTATCATGAAATTAACTGATAGCAGGGCATTGATCCACGGAACTAATAATTTTGAAGCAGTTTAATATTGATTCTACAATTAAACGTTGTTCTTATTTCTGACATTAAACAGAAGGAAAGGAGAAGAAATAAGTTACCTATACAAATTGTTATTTAATTGTGATTTTTATAGATTCCTTCCCTACTGAAAGTTCACGATTCCCAGCGTGACCTATCCAATGCTTCGGCCATATTTTACACTTCATCGACGTACAAAGACCGATAAGGCTGGTGTTCGATGCATTCCAGTGACGTCATCACCGAACCCTTTGCAGTGACCAAGGGTAAACGACTGGGTAATTTCGCCACGTGTCATCACGGCACCGTGGCTTAGTTGGTTAAAGCGCCTGTCTAGTAAACAGGAGATCGTGAGTTCGAATCTCGCCGGCGCCTACACTTTTGCAATTTTTTAAGCAAAAAATACATTCCCTGACTCTCCTTTCACCCTTGATATTTTCAATAAAGTTTACTAGGTTTTCAATGGAGTATATTTGCTTTTAAGATGCGATATTTAGGATTTTAATTGATTACGAATTCAAAGAAAGGATTTTTTTTATCAAAATATTATGCACATATATGACTATGATATATGTATTAAAGTTAACAGTAATCAAAAGACTTCAAAATCGATGTCACATCGCATCGTTTTATTAGTGACTTTTTAAGGGTTTCTTTATCTTTCCATCTCCACAAGAGACAAGGAAAATTCTTCAATTTGAATATTTATGAGTAAATGAAACTTTATATTTGATGATTCAAACACCTACACAATGAAGGAAACATCTAAATAAGGACTAATTAAAAATATAAGTAAAATAATGTCAGGAAAAATATTGTTTTTCCCTTTGATGCTATTTCATTTTTTTTTTAATATGTACGTTTTATTTTAGACACTCCAATACACTAACATTTCATATTTGTATGTTTTCACTTTTCACTACAATTGGTACACTTTTATTATAATTTATAACTGTACTATTTTGTGCTTATCAATAAATCAACTATAAAAGGTAAAGAAAGAAAACAAAATTCATTTAATGACTCGTATATTGACATTCACGTCATAATATTTACAAATATACATCTTATACATGTACACCAATCGTCTATAAGTCTCTTATAGAATTAATTACAATAATAAATACAGTCACTTCCAACATAAAACACAGATAATTAAATATAGTAATCAGTTATAGTCATATGAAACGGGTATGTCAATCAAATATTAAAAAAATATCAACCTGATTTTCAAAAAATTTAAATTGAGACATAATTATTGAGAAAAAAATGTTATATTTTTATACCCGCTTCATACATTAATGGGTGGTATCAAAAAATAAAAAAAGTATCCATTTTGCATGATAGCAAAAATAATGTATCTTATAACCAACAAAAATCTGATTGTTTAACATAAAACTATGTCTTTTAATTTTCATTAATACAAACACAAACAATACTTATTGTTCTCCACACATTCAATAATTTAATTCAACTTCTCTACACATAATTGGCACATAATTGTTCGTTGGCACTATAATATATTTTGCCTCTAAGAACACCAACATACTCTACAAAATTATTTACATTAATTTTATATAAATCAATTTCTAACAAGCAAATCGCTTTCTATACATTTACAACAACCATAGATTATTTAATAGAGGCACATCGATATACGTATTACAATATTTCTATATTTACAAATATTCTAATATGGCAGTATGAGGTTTCATAATAGACCGGTGTCGTCTCAAATTTTTGCTTTTCTTCTGAAAACTAATTTTACTAAAAGACTGTGGCTAGTTGCCAACATATTTCGTTGTAAAAATATGTTCAAGTCGCAATGGTGGAAGCCATTTTGTCTCTGAATGATAATTGTTTTGTTTTACATATCTCGACGTTCTTTATTAATACTCCCACTAGAATAGCGCTATATTTAAACCAAGGCAGAAAAGAATCAAAGACATAACATATTACACAAAATTAAAAGCATATTATTTACATTTTTTGCAATATGTCATCTTGTTTACAACTATGAATATCCCAATACTAAATAGACTCACAAATTCACAATCATAATTCAAAGACAAATGACGAACGATGCATTCCAAATTCCAAATTCAAAATCTTTGTTTTTTTATAAGTGGCCAGTACAAAGAAAAGCAACCATTAACGACGACACATCGAATATAATCTATATCAGTCTTACACAGCAGTGGTTCAAACGAACCTCGTGAGCTGCGCGTGGAAGTCCCGCAGGAAGATCTGTAGCTGCGGGAGCGTGGGTCGGTCGTCGGGGGACATCGCCCAGCAGTATGCCATTACTGCGAACCTGAGGAAAGAACAAGCGTGAGAATCATTTGTAACTTATAAGGTTTTTGATATTATTATCTTATTGTTCCCATAAATTAAAAAAAATACCTATCCATTGTACATGTGAAAGAGAAACTTTAGGTGTTTGTTCATTGCGTAAAATCTCTTGAAGAAATTTGGAACACATTGTAACATAATATAGATAATTGGTTTATAATATTTCTTTACATATTTCATACTTTTATCGCCATCCATACAAATGAAGTCACGGACGAACTCGATCGAATCGAATTTATTTTAACCAAAATTATATACACATACAAATTAAATTCAATCAAAATGTTTTAAGTATACTTGGTTTCAAAAGTATTCAATTTTCATAAAATTTTACAATCTACCTTGGTAGGTTTAACCTATAACCAAATTGATAGCTACATTATTATAATAACAAAACATCACAAACTTACAATTCATCCGGACAATTCGCGGGCTGCTGCAGTCTGTACCCATCTCTGAGATACGCGGCCACTTCGAACGGATCCACCTCCGCATAGGGCTGGTGGGCCAACGTCGTCAGCTCCCACAGCAGCACTCCTAACGCCCACACATCCGACGCTGGGCTGAACTGCTTCTTGGACAAGGCTTCGAGGGCCAGCCACTTGATCGGTCGGTTCTCGTTGTCGCCCAGGCAGTGGTAGTCCGCGGGGAAGAGGTCCCGCGATAATGCGTTGTCTGCGATCATTACGCGAAGGTTTTCGTCAACCCTGTTGAGAAAAAATAAACACTATAGTATAAAACAAAGAAGCTTTCTGCTGTCTGTACCTATGTATGCTTAGATTTGTATTGGATTTTGGGGTGTTTTTAATAGACAGAATTATACAGAAGAAAGGTTTATATACATGCATAATAGGGTACGTGCGAAGCTAGGGCGGATCGCTAGTAAAAGGGAATTCCGTAATGTTTTACTGACACAACCATTTCGACGCATATTATTATTTGCTACGATCGTTGAAACTATATTATGTGTAAAATACTTGAGTATTTTGGTATACAAAATAAGTTAAACGCGTTTACGATGTTCCACCACGCTATAATATTTATTTTTACCTATAAATATGCCATATACGTCTCCTTTGAAAACCAGCCGATGCTGTTATAATGTCATAAAAGTTTTGTACTTGGTTACTACTTGAAATCACTACATAGTATAAAACAAAGTCGCTTTTTCTGTCATGTGTCATGTTGTATGTCCCTATGAACGCTCAAATCTTTAAAACTACGCAACGGATTTTGATGCGGTTTTTTTTAATAGATAGAGTAACTCATGAGGAAGGTTTTTATCAGCATTGCACCCGTGCGAAGCCGGGGCGGGTCGCTAGTATACTATAAAGTAAATAATATGTCCAAAATTTCCAAATAGCTAACTTCTATGTTAATTGCTAAACTGTATACTGAAAGTTATAAAACACAACTTTAATCTGCAATAATAATTTGCAATACGCTAACTTATGGTAATTTCAGGACTTCACATACATTTAACGTAAGTACATAAGGTACAGCTCGGTTTTCCTACTTTCGTAATTTTTTACTTCCACGAACGGATTAACTAAATTGTCAGGCACGTCAAGTCTACTTACACACAATTCCTCGCAGCGATATCCTTATGTAGAACGTGTTGCGAATGAAGATATGCCAAGCCGTCCAACGCGTGGAGCGCCATTCTGACCACGTGCTGCGTCGTTAACGCGGGGGGCGGGGCTCCAGTCGTCCCTCCTATGGTCACGCCGCGGCAGGCCAGGAGGAACTGCTTTAGGTTCCTCCAGCCGGAGCCCCAGGGGTACAGGAGGAAAGGCGCAGTCTGATCTTCGATGCTCACGCCAAGAACGGAAAGAACTCGGTCGTGGTGCAGGCCGTAGAGCATGCAACCCTCTTGCAAGAGAAGTGACACCTACAAAAAGATTTTATATTAGACCCTCAATACGAACAGTAAATTAGTTATTTGTTAACTTTCATAAACTATATTATGCTCATGTTGGAAAATAAATTTTAGTCAAATGCATGCAATACAAAATAAAAATAAAGTAATCTTAATTACCTGCACTTGTGATGCATGTTCCGCTACAGTTTTGACTAAAACTTCTTGTTCTCTGCCATCCTCATCAGCATATGTTCCTCTGTACACGCGGCCGAAGGTCCCTTCCATTGCCACCGATCGTAACCTGACGCGGCATCGCTGTATTGTCAATTCTGCTATTCTTTGCTGCAAATCTCTTGCTCTTTCCTCAGCCGCCGCAGCGGGTAAAGACGCAGGTCGACGGTAGCTGGTATAACTGGCGGCAGACTTGCACGACGAGTCTGGGAGGAAAGCATGAGCGTCTTGTTCGTCACTCCTTGCTCTACGGAGTTTTCTCGCTCTAGCTCTGCAGGCGGCCGCAGCCACCGCCGCTATTAACAGTGCCCCGCCAGCACAACCAGCTCCCGCGTAGAAAATATCAGCAGAAGTAGGTGCATGAGGAGCATTATCGACTCTGACAGCCGGTCGAGGAACATCTTTGAGACAAATTTTACGTCTTCTAAAATGTAATGCAGTTGACGAAGACCCGGTGGAGATATTCATGGATATGGTAACATCAACTTCGGCAGCGACGGTGTGCGTGCAAGGAAGGTCCACCTGCCAGGTTTGTGGTTCCGTCGGTACGAAGCCTGTCGTGGGAATGCTGAAGGTTGGTGGATGTAATGCCTCAGAGTGTGAAACTACATCCACGCGTAGGGTGTAGGGTAGCTGTAACAAAAATGGTGTATTAGTAAATATAATAAACAATTACTTTTTAATATTTATATATAGCCAGAGTAGCCTTGTTTTACAGTAAAGTTAACTCCAAAATTAAATTTTTAATATCGTTTATCTTACTTGTAACATTATCAATTTCATCTCATTTTAAAAGGTTTGTAACAGCACGTCTCGCTCTCAATGTCTCCGCTCGTAAATTTATAACTGTGGTTACAAACGGTCCATGCCCATATAAAAACTCGACTATCACGATATTCCCCATTAGGTACCACAGTCCACAACCAAAGTTTGAATAAGAAAGAACATACATTCCCAAACGCATACGCGGGAGCATTATAAACAGTTACCTCAATTACAAAGGACCGAAATGTATTATTAAATCAGACCTCGAACAAACAACAGAACCATATAACAAGGTAGTTTGTGTTCCAAGCACTCATTATAATCTGACTAATCAGTGGTCGGTAACATGAATGGTAAAACAAACATAATTTGCCGCGGGCCCTTTGGCCGCTTCATCAGACATGCGGCCGGAGGTGCGACACCACGGCCTCTAATTAAATATTAGTTAGTGAGTACGGACAATAGAACATCGCTGAGCGTAAGTTAACCGTTTAACAAACATTTGCTCAGAATCAAAGACGCCGACGGAAAAAGAAAACATTGTAAAAATAATAACCTTTTACCTAAGAAGGAAAATAGTCTTTAACGTATAAAGATTCAAAATGTATTCTTACGTATGTTTACATTACGTTTAATACATCAATGAAAGCACTTTAATATGAACATGCGCGCATAAAGTTTTATAGGGCAATATGGAATTTATCGTTAATTTATGATGAACTCTATATGGCACAAATAAGAGGATTCATATACAGCGAAAGATCTTTAACTTGCAAATGCAGTTGTCCTAAATAAACAGATGGTTATTGATAAGTTCAGTGAACCGTACACGAGTTCGTCTACGGGTTTTATTTATTTTAATGGAAAGTATCATATTTATGTAAAAAGTCCTTTTTAATTAAATTATTTATTTTTATTATTTACGACAGTAGAAAGTAATTTACATACATAATATGAAATTTTATAACATTTAAATTCTATCATACTTTAACAAGGGATAGATTATAATAGAAAATTGATAAACATATCTTAAGATAATTTCATTGATATTCAAAAGATTTTATATGGTGCAATAAGAGATTCCACATTATAGGAGATCAAACCACTATTAGAATTAATTCCGTACGTACTCATATTCACAGCATTCAAAAGGCATTTTATCGCTGCCTAGTCAGCCCAAGAGGGATATTAATAAAGTTATGTTCGACCATCTTTAAAAATGCACATAATATTTACTTAACTTTCAGAAGAAATGTACAACTGTCTGCCTCGAGATCAACTAACTCGGTATTTGCATAAGAAGCGCTGGATTTAACATAAAAAATACATTTGTTGTTATGCCGTACGTGTCCCCCATCAATAATACAATCATATGGATAAACAATAAAAAGTTATCGTGAGAAGCGCCCCTTAACAAGTTGACTTTTTGTTAAGTAGAAATAGAATTGATGAATCTACAATTAGTATCGCAATGTTTATTAATAGCAGATTATAAAAAATGCAGACCCGCATACACATTAATTTTGGTCCTAAATATAGGTTTAACTGTTTTCTTTATGACATATAGATTAACTGGACCGTTATTTTACTAATGACTTTTTTATATTCAAGCGCAAATCGCTATAAAATCTACGGTAACATTTTATATGTACAATAGTGTGCTTTACATTTCTACATTTCTCGTTAGAACGGCAGCGTCTTTCTGGATATTTCGTCGTCCAACAGTACACGAAACAATTAGCTACCGACAGAAAGGTTAAGTAATCCGATGTTCAACACAAAACACTGATAAAACATGACAATCTAAATCCCAAAATACCGGTAAATGTCAGAAAAATTAATCACAGAGATTATTAGCTACGCGTTCCGCCGGTAGCTTATCTGAAACTTAACAAGCTATCTGAATTCAGATAAGACTCGGTATTTCCATAAGAATAGCTCGTTTGCCAGACAAATAAACATCGACCGCCCAACCAACTTGGCAGAAACTTCCCACCCCATGTTAATTACATTCGAGCTTGTCTCCGCTTGTAAAAAACTCGGTAAACTTTAGAAACGGCTGGGAAAAATAGACAACGTTTTCCTACATCCACTTTCGGTCGTATATTGCAATCGATTTTGATACTTAAGTATGGGCATGTAATTACTGCGGCGAGTATTAACTTCATTGAAGCATGTAATGATTACTTTTGCACGCACGTCTAAAGATTACCATAACAGCCGACTGTCAACCAATCTATTGTTCGATTAATCGCCAGTTATCAAACTACGTGATTGTTATATAAATAGGTATCGTATTATACGCTGAATTCTTTAAGTCTTGCATCATTGACAAATCTATAAAGCGTCTATGGCTTTATAATAGCGTCTCGAACACCGAATCAAATATCAATGAGGTACGTGATTTATTTAATGTCTATTAGTTTTCGTGAAGACCTAAGTTCGTGACGGTGAAGCTATTAATTTACATGGAACTTCACGTATTTATTCGTGTCTATATTTGGACGTCCACAACTAATCACGGAGTTAAAAGCGTTTAGTAACAAAACAACAAGTCAATGACACTCATTAATCCTTTTCAGTGAAGTCGATAGATTTACAAAGAAACAGTTTAACTGCGATCTTACGTGCAACCTGGT
Source organism: Phoebis sennae (assembly GCA_001586405.1). Lineage (NCBI taxonomy): Eukaryota > Metazoa > Arthropoda > Insecta > Lepidoptera > Pieridae > Phoebis > Phoebis sennae. The sequence continues at coordinate 560,343 of LQNK01000484.1, read as the reverse complement.
TGTATATTTTCACGTATTTTTAGCTCCCTTTTTCCCTGATAAAATACGAATGTGGGATGGGAATTGACGATTGGACTATTTGCGTGGTAGGCCCTTTTTAAGACAGCAAAAAAAATAAACGAACTGACTTTGATTAAACATTTAATAGCCTCATTTCTCAAATATTAATCACGCCTGTACCTACATCAAACTGCACAAATAGCTCTTATACACACAAAATAACGCTTGTGGCTTAGTTTGTTGTGTTAAACAAAATATTTGAGCGGAGCCGTCCACGCGCGGCACCAAATATTAACCAGCCCGCGGTTGCAACATGCGTGTTTGCATATTTGTCTCCTTTGATGTGTGGAATGCGGACTGTTTGTTTTGCCATTCTCTAATCCTATTCGAAAATCAATACAGCAGGAATGTTGACGTACCTAATTCTACGACCAGCTAATGGTAATCAGAATATTAAGTCTACTTTCAAAAAACACTCTTCTCATCACACACTCAAAAAACCAAATTAATGCAGCAGGTAGAGAGCAGTAGGAATAAAGATTTTTCTTTCATTATCCAACGCAGGATACTATCTTATTTGAGGTTGGTAATGGCGCAAGTAATGATTAAATATGATAATAGAGATCAAATGCAGTGTAAAATAACCTTTCTGTGATAAAAGAGATCAATAGCAAAGTAAATTTAAGTACTTACCGGTCTTCTCGTAAGACTTTGCCACGTGAAATGTAACTCTCCGATCGTGGCGGGTACGGGCACGACAAAATTTAATGCGTAGGAGTTGATCTGACCCTCGCGGACATAATACAGCTCTGCTGTAAGACCTGCAGACAAAAAATCTTAGATTAATAACTTGTTTCTAAAAGTTTTTATATGGGAAAAACCAAACCTAAAAGATCGAAGTTTTATGTGTACTAAAAACCTTATACGAGAGAAAAAGGAATCCTATCAGGCGTACAGATTCGGTAACGCATTAAACTATGACAACAAAGCCATAGTAAGCCGAAACCGCGTATTGAATAACATTACAATCGGCACACAAATCAATACGCATCAATAACAAAGAATAACGGACAAAAACTAAGATCAGAGCACGCGTGGCGGCGACATCAAAGGCAAGAGACGCCGACGGTGCCGCCACCTGTCCACAAATCATGGGAACCGAAAGGGACCGTTTTAATTCATTATGAAAAAAAGTTTGGTCGCCTAAAGTTTTATTCTTCCTTAGAAGACTCCTAAGTCCTAAGCAATATGCAAATTTCAGGAATTTATCCCATTGGCTCGTGCGCAGACGCCGATTGCCATAAATAAATTCTAGATTGGACATAAGACCTTTAAACTATTAAGTACTTATCGGAATATGTATGTATAACTGCAAAATCATTACTAATAAATTTTTTTAAATGTCTCTTTTTAAATGTGGCTAACTTCAGGATCAACGTTCATTAAAATAGTGTAATTTATTGTCATCCTCCCAGCACCTTCATCATCTTTGGTTCTAAACGGTAAGCATATAGTAATAGATTTGACTCTTGACACCATCAAGTAAAAAGTCTCCAAATAGAGACAAACAATCATATTTATAAAACCTGTTATTGTACATCTAATATTACATTCTGATTTATCAACTTATACGTCCAAGTTGTGACTAGTGTCATGGAACCTCATTCAAAACCGAATTCTGTGAACATATCAAGATCATATCACAAACGTGTCTCGTTACATTCGTATTATTTTACATAATTAAAATATAGTCTTCTTGATACTCGTCGTAAGACGTTTATCATACGACTATACATTAATATTTAATATAAAAGAACAAATAAACATAAACAACATAAACAGCAACTTTACGAAGAAGTATATTACAAATACCTTTGTTAAGGTGTGAAGTTTATATGAAGAGGAATTAATTTATTTTAAGACCAGCAAATTTTAGTCCGTTTCCAATAAGAAATAATTTATATAACGACCGTTTTAAGAGCTCCATATGGATCCAATACAGGATTTTATTATAATAAACACACAGCGGTTATGGGTGTTGTTAACACAATAATCGTAAATTATATATCCTATCCAAACAAGTTTGTAGATTTTGTATATGTATGCAAATGAGGTAATCGTATGTGGATATGATTAAAATGATAATTTTAACGCCATTAGTGTTATGTTTGTTTATTCGTTCCGCGATAGGGCCAATTAGGTGATAACGAGAAACATAAATTACTTGCAATAAGATCGTTTGTATGCAAAATGGTGGTCCGGCGCGGATGTCACACTGCATCGACAAATTGATGCGACGCCCGCGCACACACATTCGAATTTCGAACACAGTCAAATTTTTATTCAATTTACGAATTTATGGTTTGTTTTCCCATCAAATTTGAATTCTAATAAGAGACTTCGAGAATGTTATAACGCAACGGATAATGTGATAACATCTAGAAACTTGTTGATACAAACCTGTTAATAAATTGTTTCCTCGAATCAGAATCAGATTAAGATTTTAATGAGCGCCTAGAAAGCGTATTCTGACTAAAACTTAGAATTCTGATTAGGCAATCAAGATGTGACAAAAATAGTTTTCAAGCGTTCCCGTAATCAGTAGTTGTTTCGAGTCTGCTACCGTGCGGCTCCTTTGAAGCGGCGGCAACAAGAAACAAGGTACTTGATTTGACAAATAACATGAGATAACCGCCGTCGCTTCGCGGCGCCCACTTTTTGCTTAAATAAACTAATTTTTAAGTGTTTTTAATGCACTGCTACCTGTTCCCCAAAACCCTTGTCAAACACACATTGAAACAATCCAAACGTCGCGATTATAACTACGTCCCTAACTAACATCTCAAGCGATAGAGATCTTAAACGCGCTCGGTTGAAATTTCGTTTTATACAAAGCCATCGATTTTATTGTATAGCACAAAGAAATATTCAATAATCCATCTCATTGTACTAAGGATATCGCGCGAAAAATCACGCCCGCGCGAAATCTGCGCCATTCATCGTCGCACCTACGAATAAAGCATTCATTACACACAAATAAAAAATTTGTATGGAACAAATGGAAAGACGAACAATAGACGCCGATATTCAGTTAAACCTTCCCCTTCGTGGTAGCGGGGAATTTTAGGGCAAGCCGAAGGCATTATTGTAGAATTATGCGGCCGAGGCGTGCAAGAAAATAAAACAAAGTGCAGAGGTGACGGAAAATAAAGGTGTGCAGAGTTATGCACTTCACTCCGTCGAGGGTTGAGGGACAAAAAATGTCGTTTATTATTTCTACCTCAGCGCATTATGCGCGAGATACTCTGAACTAACGCTGAATTTGCAATAAGTAAACGAGGTATCGTCGGCTTCATCCGGCATCCTCCACTTGAATACAAAATGGTCAGGCATACATCATGTTAAAAACCTAATACTTAAGCCTCGTGTATCAGGAATTTATCCCACGTTGTTTCATATACTGTTTTAAATTTATAAAGTAAGATGCCTATTTAGAGTAAATTTCAATACATAATCATAATTATCATAAATTTATCTAAAAGTGTATTCGCAAGAAAACACTGCATCGCCAATCAAGGAAACGGGAAACCGACCCGTAAACAAGATTCATTTTACAGCTCCACATCCCAAGCACATGTGATAATCATAATCATAAACCGTACGACGCGCTAAGAATAGCGTCGAATATCCCGTAAAAATCATTGGGAATACATAAAAATGTCTTTAGCCGCCTCATGTCGCTTGGAGACAGTTTTATTGGCCGATACCGGAACACATCGGAGTAATGTCTTTGGGCACTGACGGACTGTTGTTGGGATGCTTGCAGGTCACTGCCTTTCCGGGTCATTTGTATAATTGAAAGTTTATGGCGTAGGGCACGATTTGCAAATACCCCAGTATTCTAGAGGGGGATGGTAGAACAGTACAACAATGGTAATTTAGATGTAATTTAAAATACTAAATACTACATAGAAATCAGATTCTTTATGCGACTCCACATATACACTGATCTATAGATATGAAATGATCTATATATTATAACAAATATAATTTGAGTAATACCTGAACGTTGTCTAATACATAGTTGCATACTCAACTGAATGGCTTAACTACCTTTAATTTCGATTAGTATTTTTTTATCTAATCCTACAGTCTTCTAACGACTTCCCACTTTGCATCAAAATCTACAAATGTATCCAACCAATCCTTTAGCAATAACACCAGCATTAGTCACACTCATACAGCCCCTCGCAAAAAATGAACCCTTATCTATTACTCAGGCTTCACTAAAAGCTCGTAGAAACCTCACAAAAAGGCTCAGGTTACGATAATATGGACATTAAACAAGGCTGGAATAAATCTGCGATGTGTTTGTCGCGATATGTAAACAGAAAGACCATTCTGTCGCAACACTAACATGAAAGATTGTTTACGATTATTAGAGTTTAATACTGAACTTTAGTATGGGTTGACTTTGATATAGGTGATCTATTTTCATTTAATATCTAATATTCATAAACAAATTCTTGCAAACAAATGATTCTTAGATCGTTAAGAGTCGTTCCATTTTCGTTAATGGTTGTGTCCCTATTCATTCAAATTTCTATTCAATGTCTAGCCACTATTAAACTTACTTGTTAGTTGTTATAAGAATACAGTAATTTATTACCCGCATATGTTTTTTTTCTTTCTTAGGAAGTGTACCTTATGTGGGTATTAAATAATTGTATCAAAGAAATTGAAGGTAACTAATCCACTAAAGAGATTAAGTAGGGGATTTCAGTTTCGCGGTCCTTTTATAAATTAAGGGATTTGGAAAAAATACGATCCTGGCATTGTTCTGTCAATTTGTGGTGATTTGTGCACGACAAGCGGACCGTTGTAAACGGCTTTTAGCAGGAGTAGTCAACCTCAGGTATTGAGAGTTGATCAAAGAAAAGGATTTTTGATTGATATACAATGGTTTACGATACACTTTCTGAACCTTGTAACAGAATCAAACTTAGTATTGTAAATACTAAATTTTATTTAAAATTGTATGTTTAAAGTAACAATTTTTCAACAATAACTGATAAATTCTTCCTACAAAACTGATAATCAGACTACAGAACATTTGTATAGACTGTTTAAAATCTTTAAAGGATAGAGTTGTAAAATTATTTTCCTATTTGCTTAAGGTTTACAATACCTGGCCGTATATACGATAAGACGGGCAAATGCAGTCAGGTGTAAAAGTTTTCGAGTTTTTTCCAAAGTTACCACGCCGGAAACGAGGTAACAGGACCCCTTATTGTTATTTTGGTTTTATCCCTAACAAGATTTGGTCCTCACACAAAGAATCGTAAATTAAAAGTAATACGAAACGCGGTAAGAAACCTTTTTAAAGCATTACACGGGATAGAAATAAATTTGTTTACACATGTTGTGGTCTGGTGGTTTTTTTAAACCTTTGATAATTATTGTCAAAAGAGAATATGTACCTTATTTCAAAGCTATTGTAGTGCCGGATATAAGAATGAAGCCCCTATAAAAATCATTAACTTTTCGGCTATTCTTTGCATAAAACTCAAATATAAAGTGACCATGGAAAGTCAACATTAGCACCGTAATAGTCACATGTGAATACATGATTACTAGACGGTAATTTGTTAACAAGTTCTAATTACCGAGCATCCATAACAAGAACATTCGTTAATCTCACAAAGACAATAATTAAGAGCACCCTGTATCAACTTAAAACGGTTTACATTTTCAAATTCTTGCTCAAACGAACATCTCGAGAGTCTTCAACGGCGAAATTAAGGTGCAGAAAATTTATAGAGGGTGTGAAGAGGGTAACGCCATCTTGGAGAAGGTGTTGCGTGTAATCGTGGGCCATCCTTCACCGCCGCTCCGCTTCACACACTTTATAACATCCCCCTGTATATTAATTACAGTAATGAAAACACAATAGAATTCCGCGCGTTGCTTTGACAAATCAAGCTTATTCGAGATGTTTTTTTTATATTTATTACTAGTTAAATTAAATGTGGCTAGAGCTAAATGTATATCTAAACAGTGTACGAGCGTTAATACACCTTAAATAACTCATAAGTATTTCGATAATATAGCAAATATAAATTAGCTTCTAAGAAGTTAATTTATATATTCGAATAATAAACCTCATTAAGATTCAATAATCAATTTAAAATTAAAACAATTAACCCTAACCCGACTAATGATTTGATTTACACAACAAAATGACGTACTATAATTACCTCGATTCCGAGACGTCGCAGCGGCCCTGCTACTAAATTAGTCAAGGATTTTATAAGCGATAATTGCTGTACATTGCTTCATTACGCCGTACGGCAGCCCCATTAATTGGGAAGGCGTGAAAATCCTCAGCGATGTAACGTGTCGGTGTCTTAACGATCGAACAGGGCGTTCAAAAATATCTATTTGATGAATGTCCCTTTTTGCTCGCGTGCCAGAAGTCCCGTCGAATTAGTTTGACAAACGGAATCGTTCCCGGAGTTTTTGCGCTCATCAAGAACCAGATGTTATTGAATTCCATACCTTTAATTATCTGCGGCGACACGGAAACCGTCACTTCGAATGTCTCTGATTTACGGCTCGCTGGGCCGAGAGGCTTGCAGTTAAATCGGATTATAGATAGTCTTAACTCTTAAGCAAATAGCGTTAATTCATAGACATCTTATAGTAATTCTACTAAAGCCGATTACGTCTAATTAGGCAAGACCTTAATTTCTTAATCTCTACATTTATATAAGGAAACGTATTAGATTTCAAAATCAAACACCATCCGGCTAGTATTAAATATCCACCTGATTTGAAGCTAAACAGTAACATTGTATACTACATAAACATATTTATATACACCAAAGATAAATGTGTAAATAACGATAAACGCAATGGAAGTCGAATGGTATCACAGCGCATATTATTACAGGCAAACTGAACCATTTACCAAAATATTTGTCGAGCCAGTGTATCAGTACTGCTTCTGGGTAAATATTTGTCTTACCTCACAGAATCGGCCCGATTTGCCAGTCCAAATAAATATGGCGCCGGATAATCAAGACGCGTTAATTGCAGGAGTATTGCGCAACATGTAATAACGCTAACGAAATAGTTACAATAAACATGCTTATTTAGGGAGCGATCGACGCTTGCGACTGGTTTATGAGGGAATAAGTAAACGTTTTCACCGTCAGAGGATCCATATACGAGAGCATCCTAATTTTGAATAAATATATTTTTAGTTTATAAGTTCAAACTATAGCTTTGTATCGCTGTTAATACATACCCAAAAAGGAATTGAAACTAATATAAGTCCTCCAAAAATATCTAATAAATTCCAAGAACATCCATAAAGCTGCATGGCGCACGATACCACGAAATTCGCATTAAATTTCAACAGAGCGTTTATCAACACAAAGTTCGCTATTAAAAATGCAATGAGCACTTTCAAAAGCGTTAATAAGCAAAGTAAAAGACACAAGTCGGCACTTCATTATCACATTTTCGCAACTTTGAGACTGCAACTTTGTATAAACTTACATACAGTTTTGTTATTTTTGGTTTCATATTTAAGTGTGCAAGTTTATGAAAGTTTACGTATAAGCAGCTCAAGTTTGCTTCTTCATTAAATAGTTTAAGCTGTAGAGAATCAATTTAATGGTGTGTAATTTATACCGTCGTAAAACTCTGATACGACACCATTGGTGTTCAATAAAAAGCTTATCAAGTTAACAAGTTTGTTCGGCTAATCTTTACCATCTAGATAGTCGACAACAATTTCCCGACTGGTTCCTATTTACATAGCCGTCAGGTTAAACGAATCGTGAGTAGTAAACACGGATGATTGCCGGCTACAAGCCCGTGATTGTCTAACACCATCCAAACATCACGGTTACAGGCTAGTTAGCTTTCACTATTTGTTTCTATATAACAGATATAGATGTACATAAAGAGTATACTTTTTAGTAATAAATATAAGTGTTCAAGTAAATTTCAATTAAAACTATTTACTATATATCTATTTTTAATGTGAATGAAATGGTTTATAGTTTTTTGTCTAATAATTATGTTATGGCTTTCACCAAGGATGGTATCATATTTAAAACATAGCTCAAGCAAAAGTTCTCATGTCATATGATATATACCTACAAAACAATATATTAAACTGTTTCTAAAAAACCAAACAATGTCCTCATTTCAACACCCTAAAGCAGTGTCGACGAGCGTAATTCGAAACTAAACAAAAACCCAGCCATTTCACTCGACAACTCATGTAGCCAATTAAAAGCCGTGACATGTATCGCAATGTAACCGGATAAGGCTCTAACAAATTTGTCTCGTATTATAGCAATTATCGACTCAACCCACGTGCACTCAGTATGCAGGCATTTCCTTATCAAGGGATTAGCTCGCTCCCGGGTTATCGCACGGTAGCCCTCGCTGTAAAATCGATTTCTTATCAAGAACCGTGTTATTACGATATGAGATTTATTTTTCAAACTTATCTTTCCTTGATAAGAATACAGTTACTCACCCGCTTCGCTACTGAATTTTAGTTTTCATTGTACCACTTTTAGGAATACCAGGTGTTCAAATACGTTCGGACAATTCCTGAAAATGCCTTTCTAAGTCAAACATGTGTGCAGTATAGAGGTGTCCAATAACAGAACAAACCAACACACATGTCAAATAGCGCTCGGCAAATATTATCAAACCATACGGCATTACGGGGAGGATTTGTACCAACAATGTATGGTACAGAAGCAACTAATATTTGCTTTGGAACTTAGAAAGGTTATAAGGCTCGGTGAAAGAGAAATATTGAAAAAGACACATAATTCTTTTCTGACATTATGACACCAGCGTGTTTGGTTACCTGTTCTTTGAAGATGTTGACTTAGTGCCTTCACGGAACGATATTTTGTAAGTAATTCGTATTTACTATTTACCTCGAATAATATCTTCGTATTCTTGTATCGAATTCCATTTCAAATATCCTCAAAATTCCGTTTCAAGACGCTTACGATCGTTCGCCATTTAAAATTATAATTTACTGTTTCACGAACGTATAAATAAGCAAAGGAACTCGTTTTCGCAGAGAGAAATATATAGTATCTGTCTAAATATTGCTCATATATTTTTAGCAGCAGTAGTATATTTACTTTATACATTATTTTACACTCATATTAATAAAAGACTAGCTGATCCGCGCGGCATCGCTTCCGTAGCCTAATGTTATTTAAATAGCCTATAAAATATAGTCTATGTTACTCGTTCATAATGTAGCTTTGGAATGGTGAGAGATATTTTATCAGTCCAGCAGGTTCTGAGTCTATTCATTACAACCTATCAAACACACAAACAAAGTTTTCCTCTTTATAATATTAATGTAGATTGCATTTCATACAAGGAAATAAGAGGTACATAGGGAATAACAAACAGATCCGTTGGCTCATGGCGTCAGGAAAAGGTTCGTACATTTTGGAATTAGAGAAAAAACACCGTACTGGGAATTTAAATCGTTTATTTCAAGAGAGCGATCCCGGAGAGCCGTCGAGGGCCCTCCACGTCGCCGGCAACCGTGCTCGACTTACTGTTTACACCCTACCATCTAGTTTCACCGACCTATCATATAAGCACCAGCCTTTAGTGTCATACGCTGCATGGTGCTTGTCTGACACCTAAAATATTAAATTATTCAAGCGACACAAAAATAATTTTAAACAATCTCTTTAGTTTTTAAATATTAAACAATTAATTATATGATATAAATTATTGTTTAAAATAAACACTACGCTACCAAAGCGTTAGTAATTGTTTAAGACATGCTTAAGCAATGTCTGTTTAAATAATATTAGACGTTTACAAGTACTAAAATGAGTCATGAGGCGCTCCACTCCAGGCGTTCTGAACTTAAATTAATCATGCAATCGAACACGAACCCGTCCCATAAATAAAACGATAATCGAGTATCGTACGCAACCGAGAATTATCGAGTTGGCAGCCGTTCAGAAAATACCGTCAGTCAGGAATCATAAAAATTTTACATTGCCGTAAAGTAAACAATGGGCAAAAAGAGCAAGGTTCGAGTTCCCGCCGGCACCGCCTGCCGCGCCTACCACGGCTCCTAACTATATGGAGAAGTATTGTTATTCTCGTATGAAGTCCTGTAGGTACCTTTGGTGTAGGTGTAAATCTTCACGATACTTTTATAAAAATAATAGCAGTCATTAATTTTTTGAGACTACAATATTATGTAGGTGTACTTCCTTAATTTAATTATTTTACAAAGATTTTACTAGTTGCACTTGTAAAAAAGATAACTGTGAAATAATAGCTAAACACGACATTACATATCAATTATTCTTAACTATATAATATAACCTAACCAAACCTAAACTTACAGTTTCATTACAAAAACCAAAAACATCCGATTAAATTTGTCCCAGTCCACTTGATGAGATTCAATTACACGCCTTTCCAGATTTACGTGACGGAATGGTATTGGGCATCTGTCGATTTTGATACACGTGACGACATCTACCTGTCCTCTGTCTACTCCAGGATGGACAATTCGTTCCATCGCAGTAACGACCCGTGAAAGTTTCCAAAAAAATATCCAATTATAGACTTCATAACGTTACGTCTCTTTCAGTTTCGTATATTACACGAAGAAGAAATACCAAATTCGAATCAACTCATGTATTTTTACTAACATGCTATCTCAAAAATAAATAAAAAATACTCTGTTAAGGTAGCCGTGGAATGTATGTAAATCATACAAGTTTTATTATAAAAACGGTGAATATAATTCAAAATTCAGGTAGGAGTCTGAGACCAACATGAAAGTCACGTACCACGCACATGACAATGACAAGGACCCAAACTATAATGTGGGAATGTTTATACATGCACATAATTCAACGTCACCGTATAATAAATAAAACATATTCAATTAATTTCCCAACAATCATCGCAGGTTAGACATCTGTTTTGAATATGAAATACAAACACGTCCCCTACTTGAAAACCTAATAAAAGACCCCAACAACTGACATTAACAAAAAACAAAACAAACTCTCGTAAAAAACTCGCTTCACGTCGAGGATCTTAAATTTTGATCTAACGACCCTGAAGGATCCATTATTATTAATAACCGATGTCTAAATAAAACATACGGTGGGCATAAAAAAGGACGATAAGACTTTTTTCCAATACAAGACATTTATTAACACGGTCGAGCGTTGGATCGAGATAAAACAAACATGGCGGCCGGCGCGCGCGCATAAACATGGACGTTATCGTGGGAGGCTGTCACAACAGCGGTCATTGGGCACTCTCTGACGCGCCGGTGAAAGCTGAAGGAGCACCCAGCACGATCCTTATCACAGACATTTGAAGCCTACGCACGCCATACCTCGTTATATTCTAACCTCGAATGCCAATAGAGAACATTCATATCGTTATCACGTTGACAAACATCAACTCGAGCCTGCACGTACCTCAACCCATCATAAATAATCTCGCTATTTTGTTTCTACGTGATTTTCCGTAAAATGAGACGAAAGCACCTAGAGCCTCGACGTTTATTAAAGTAAAAAACAGTTAAATGGAACGTGATTATGCGTTCTTGGAATTTTAATTCGTAATGCGATTTAGTTACCTGTTGGGGACAGATGGTTTAAACTTTAAACTGAATAGGCGTATAATACTCACATCTATGTAAACGTAAAAACTAAACGAGATAACAGATAAAATTTTCAATCATCATCACAATACACGTCGGTAACAAGCTCGTAAAAAGCTATTCAAACATAACAAGGCACTAATACAGTAAGAAGGCGTCTCAAAGCGTTTATCAATAAAACAAAACAACAACGGAACGAGTCGTGAGCCCATCACAGATCCATCATGCGGTGCCGACTACTGCGAGATAGATTGCTCGTATTATCCCAACAAGCACCTTTGGATAACCGACTCGAATTGCCGTCAATCAGTCCCAGTCACATTCAATATGTTCTCCAACATTTCTACCTCGCCGAATCATAACGAGCTTTTCCAATACCTAACTATTACATTTCTCATACATTTTTAGAACAATTTTAATAATACATGTACAACATTTCAAGTACATAATTCGGTATGTTAATGTAACAATGAGAAGTATTAATTACAGTTAGTAACAAGTCTCGTAAGTCAGTGAGAACCACTCGGTTTGAATTAATTATGTGTTGTGTCTAATTCATGTTCATAATAACAGCATACGACGACTATAAATCAAAATTAAGAACGCGCTAACAAGGGAGTTCCGTTTTTCGGCTGCGATTAAAACAGAATATTAAACAAACATCTACCACCTTAGCCCTCCGGCCAATTTAAACCAGTTTCTATGTAAATCGAGGCTACTGCTTCAAAAAATAACAGTCGCGTAACACGACCCTTGCAATAACTTATTCTCTTTATACTATAAGTCACGACACGGCGGCGGACCGACGCAAATAAAAACCCAGATTTCCATCACACAATAAAAAACTATACGTTAAAATACAACGGTATAGTCCACGAAAAACAAACAAAGTATCGAGCACGCTCCCAATGAATTTAAAAATCGAAAAAGTGGCAGTCTCGTATAAAACACGCAGCAAAAGCGGAGAATTTAATGAAGGAGAAAACAGAAACCGTATTAACAATATATTCTAAATAACCAACGAATAAGTATCTTATAAACTTATAACCGATCGGAGTCTATTAAAACTTATTTTCATGTCTGCTGAACAATAAAACAGTTATGATACCCCACACCACCCACGATAGAACAGACAACTAAAAATAAATTAAAAAAAGAGTAAAGTAAACATTTCCAATCGCTGTATCCTCGGAGATTTCCGAGACGGAATTGAATTTGCATGAGCGGGTGAAAAAGAACATTGCAAACCGCGCACCCACACCTCACTTGCATTCTTTGTTCCTTTATTACGTACACATTTCGCGAAGCCCGCATAACGTGACTCTTTTTCATTTCGTGGATCCATATCGGAAAGGAGCGCGATTGTCAATCCATTTTGAACTCCGCTTTATTGAACAATATTTGCATAAACTTGTTTAGGTCCTTTTGTCCAGGTAGAATCGTGACTTTTGCTCACAGCCACGCATGTCCCAAACTCACGACTTAACTGAGATGTAATCTGAGACTTGCGACACACGACCCTTCTATTTCTTTTTGTGGCTACCATGTTTAAAATTAAATAGAAAAATACTTTTTGTTTAAAAAATAACTTATCATAAGTGTAGCATTGTCATCACATCACCATCGTGTCATTTATAACGAAAGCACGTAAAAAGAATTGTCAATTAAAATTTATACGTTTTGTTATGGAGTGATTAACGCAGAGGAGTTATGGTCCAAATACCCAAACGCAGCCGTAACAAATCGAGTTTAGATCGGTTAAATAAACGCTGCTTCCCATTAATACTATTGGAGCCCGGACCGTTGGTATGTTAACTGAGCCAGAAATAAAGCTAACCCGATTGCGGGAACACAACGCTGGGACATTACACTGAGGAAATAGTTAAATATTGTACTCGTATTTCAATAGCTTCTGGAAATCAAATTCTAAACAAACGCACTGACCACCGTCGGATAGTAATAATGACCTCTGTGGAGTATCCTAATATTTGTTCACGAGCACCTCAGAATGGATTCTCACAATATTTATTTTGTACGACTTCCCAAAAGTGTATTTTCTCACTCAACAACTTCCAGTGTTCGACGCCCGCGAGGGTGATTCGATATTTACTCGAGCAAGACTTTTGAAGCAAATATCGAAATATCGAGTGCCGTATTGGTTCACAAACACGGTGAAATAAACGCCAAATCATTGAAGCATTCTCCTCACAAATAGTCGAAACTGTGATATCATCTTGTATTCATGTTGCTCTAATATTATGAACATAGACGCCCCATTTTATAAGATTGTTGTAAAAAAATGAACTTACTAAATATAAGTATGACATGTTTGTCCAGTGTTAATAAATAAATTGAATAAACAATAGTCTATTACCATAACAAAACAAGATTTTTTTATCACTTTGTGACAAGACTATTGTTTCCATTTAATAGACATAAACAAAAACTAATTCGAATTTAAAATTTAAATTTTACAGCATGCGGGTCCTGCGTCGGATCGCCGCAGGGGGCATAGAAGCTATCCCGCGGGGCCTTGAGTCGCTACATCCTTACTTCACGCTGAGATACATACGAATTCACTTCCAGCATGTTCGTCTTAAGTCCTCGATCAATTCACGTCAAGATGTTTTGTCAGTTGCTGGAAAAACGATTCATAAACCACTAAAAGGCAAACAGAGATAAACAACGCACATCCTCGGCATAAAGATATCACTTCAGCATTGTTTAAACGTGCCAAATCCCCGCTGGGTCGAAACGATGATGGTGGTCCTGACAGATAAGGCACAAATGTAGAGATCGCTATCGAAGACAAACATATGCTTAAAGATTAAAAAATTAAGGTTATCCATTAAATTTTTCCTTGGACAATATCATGTTTTTATGTAACGAGAAAACACAATGCATAAAAAGTCTTCTCAGAGAATTTTTATGTGTTTTATAATCGAACTCCCAACGCTTTGCATTAGCAGTAAACTTCAGGATAGACATAAATCTCGGGACACTATGTGCCGCGATCGACCATAAAGCGTAAAATAGGCATTCGTCAATCCCAGTGACGGAGGCCAATAAAACGTTATTATTTAGAAGCTCATAACGGCAAGATTTACTGATCATAAAATAAGTGTGGTCGACCGCATCCTTTCTAGCGAATAATATTTCTTTGTCCGCTGGAGTTTCAAGTGGCAAGACTTGGATAGGCGTTCAAGTCTTCATTTAAAGGCCTATGATAGATGCGTTCGAGTGGGGGCCATATCCGGTGCAAGCAAATTTAACTTCGATGAGGCTTGTTTATTCAGGGGTGCACTGAACCATTAAACTTGAGTCGTAACAACGTCGACCGCGTTAAATTCTTCAATACTATCATAATGCTCAAGTTTAATTGCTTTCTTACGAAGCCATAAAAATTAAAAGTGGCTGGAGTTCAATATTTTAGTACGGCTCCTATTTTACTCAAACCGAAACGCTAATAAATTAGAATTATTACCAATCGTTATAGTTAATAGATTACGGTTATCAACAACAAAAGTTTAGAGATATGAACATGTTGAAGCTGTTAAAACTTCACGTTTCTATTTCTTTGTAATATAATATATACCTTCTGAATCGGTATTTAATAACACCTTAAATATAGAATAACCTTGTAGCAATTAAACAATCTCAATAGGATAATAACAGCAATTTGGTAGGATAATGTATTTATAATATTTCATTAAAATTATGACGTTTTTTGCAGTTGTTCTGAGCAATATAAGTAACCTTTTAGGCTCCACAATGAGGTTATTAAAATATTTTGTATGCAACAAGAAAAAAACTGAATTTATTGCAACCTCATTGATTAATTTGTTTTGGCACTAAACTCGTCTCTGCGGGACGAAAAAGTGTCCCAATGGAGAGCGTATTCGATTTAGGTCCTTTATTTATGGTATGCCATTCTTTCCAAGCTGTATGATTTACAACCGGCCTAACAATAGCAACTGCCTTATTATGACGTGCTGGCTGCCCCGTGCATTGTGCCAGACTATTTTATACGTTTGATTGTGTGCTGTGTTTGTTTGTTTTGGGACCTTCTCCCTAATACAGCGTGTATTGTCGCGAAGCTGGGACACAATTGACTGGTGCCATATTTCACGCTCCTTAATTATAACAATGCTAAATGTAAAATATTTTGGGAACGTAACGCATTGAACGATTTTTTTGACAAAACAGCTTTCTAATTTCATGCTTGGAGATCGTACTAATAGTGTTTACCTAGATTTCCATGAAACGAGTTACACTCGATTGTGGAGGTAAATAAAAAGCTTTGATCTATGCAAGTAGGTGCTTAAGGTTATCGAGCTGTTAACAAGGGAAAGAATGGTATTGATAGTGGTAGATCGTGTTTAGAGCTGATTAGAGCTGAAGACGTTAAATGAAAATGTACACAAGTGTAGGCAGTAAGTAGGAGGTACCAGTGAGCATAGTAAACGGTTACGCCTTAGTTATTTGCGTAGGGGGAGATGGTGGGGCACGTGTGTGGTCCTACCTACGCGCTGGTATATCTTACGCTTTTTACCTACAAGATTATCGTTAGCATAAACCGTAAAATATAAATACAATTCAAATCTTGTAGAGTAAACTTTATGCGTCATGCAAACGAGAAACTGACAGCTGAAAGAGATACGAGGCGAAAACGTATGAGATTCATTTCTTAGTTCTCGTAAGTGCATTCAACAATTTAGATAAAGCCCAGGTAACACAAACCATTGCGAATGCGAGAGTAAAACCTGCTATTACTGTGATGTCTCTCATAAATAACAGTATTCACTCTCGTAATAATGCGCGTGAAACCAACACAATAGTTTATTACACATTTTATTTACACGTTTATGCTTTAGCACCGAGGGTCACGTGGCTCTTCCCATCCGCCTATTCAATTATGGCGCATACAAAACTAAATTGTCATAGCGTTATCCCTAATGGGACATTTGAAAGCTTTGAATAAACACCACCAGTAAATGAAATACTAGTCGTGTGGCATCACAACAGGAGTCCTAATATTTTTATGTGGCGTGCGGTGACACGCCGAGACAATAGCACTCCACGATTTAATAAAACGAACGCTAGTTTAAGCGTGGGATAATGTACCCTCGTAAATAAACGGTGTATAACTAAAATAATGGTTTAACATTTAACGTTAACGATTCTCGAATGCTATTTCTGTATTCTTCCTCAGATCATCGATCATGGTTGGGGGCTGTCAGATTTTAAACTGAGCTCGAACTGACTCGTCAACGGTGGCATGTGATGGACACCGGACGGCCGACGGCTTGCCAGTTAGAGAAGGGTATCCGTTAACTGACCGGTTACCCCTTCTTATCTGTGGGTCAAAGTTCACGTACCTATTTCTCCAAGCAATTACCTCACTAAATCTTTCTACATTGTGAAATAAAATTTTAAATTTTGTATGAAAATAGCTTTAAAAAATTAATTAAATAAAAAATTATTAAAAGAAAAAACCTTAATAAAAACACTGAGTAACAAAACTTAAACACAAAATTGTACAAGCATTAACATACTTTGATTCCAAAATACATCTCAATTGAATTCCGCATTATTCGAGCAGGCATTCCTGCAATGTTTTCGACCAATGCATTAAGAGCTGCGGCGTGGGCCATGTTCATCTTGGAGGCGCTTTATCTCGCGCCATTGTCTCACCCCACGTCCCCTGAGACGCTGAGCTCTCACAAGTGATTATTTCTGACACTATATTGAAATTGGAAAGAGTATTGTCTACCCTCAGCTTGCGTTACGAATTGTACGAGCGCTGAACATTTTCGTAATGTTTTGCACCTGCATTTGTAAATGTTCGATAGATAAACTTTATTTCGCTGAAGTGTCCGTCGGGAATTTGTGCGAGATAAGTTATCCTGGTAGAAATTTTTCTGTCTACACTTAATCGAAAAACTTGATGAATTGTAATCGATTTTGAGAATTCACAAGATGAATCCATGGACTGCAATGTGTGAGAAAATTATAAAAAGTAAATACCACAGCGGTAACTTAATTGTGCTCTAAATTAGGAAGGAATACCTTTAGCTAATTGTTTTCACACCAAATTACACATTGAACAATGTTAACTGCTCCCTGCCAAATGTGCAGAAACATCGGCCGGCCACATACCAAGCGACCAGCGCCCGCGCATACTGGTTGATCGATCGAAGCTTTTTGTCGCGTTGACGTCTCCATCCATTCTAGAGCAAATTGCCGCACAAAGCCGCACCGTGATTGAACGAAGACCCTCCAACTATTATTTCGTATAAAACCAACTATCCATCACTCGGAAACTAATTTTAAAATGTCTCTCTAGCTAGCATGTATTGTTATCGCTGATGTATTGGTAACGTGACTTCTCACTTTATATGTTCCATTAACGAAGAGTTTTCAGCGTCCTTAAAAGAGTTTGTTAAGCTTTGACTTCTTATACCTACAAACTCTCACAGGCGTCGTTTATCGCCTGAACTTTTCACCAAGTTGCCGCGTTTTGATATTTTATGGACACGATTATGCTTCTAGAAATCTCTTTATACTGAGAATGAAACAAAAACTGTGTCAAGTTTTCCTTATATTGAATAACCTTTTATTTTCCCCTATTTATAGCAGTGCGACGATATATTTTCATAACGTTCAGGTTTCTATACCTCGCCATATTGTTCGCTGGCTTTTACAGTTCCGAGTATATGAACACATTAAATATTAAGGCAACAGTCGAATGAACTATTCAAGCTCTTGTTAGCAAATGACACGCATGCTTTGCAGGCAAATTGCCTATACCGTGTAGACGGTGCTTTCGCGTTATTTATAAAGATCTATTTATTCAGCTGCAGACTGACCTGGATACCCGTGTCGTTCTGTTTGTTTCCTTTCTAATGGCCAGTTCTAATCATGTTTGGAAATCTATAAGGCGTACCCAATTAGGTCTATACCTTTGTTTAAGTATAATCTGGTTCGGCTTCTGCATCGCTTATAAGGAGACCCAGGTGGTTATCTAAAATCTTATTGAATCCTAGCTTGTAATAATAACTGATGGCAAACAAGACCCTACTTATTACACAGATATAAAAAATATACGCATTCCATAAATAAGGAGAGCAAGGGCCTCAATTGCTTGGCCACTTAAAAATTAAAATGGCAATCAATCATTGCGTGTACGAGGAAAATAATTATAAATCTAATTTACATTTAACGCAAGTCATGCTCCCGTCCCATCCCAGTTAGAGTAACATTTCCATTCTATAAACGAGACATAGATCCTAATATAGGAAGATTAATGTAAATATACAGTATATATTGTGAAATGTGAAGAAGAGACGGAGCAAATTCAACGTATAGTGAGATAGATACTATAAATTAAATTGTAAAAAAGTTGTTAAACGTGTACATACAGTAATCTGAAACAGGCAATTTAAAATACGATACGTATCAAAGAAAATGCTTGATAGGCATGAAATCAAGAGCAATTATGGTAATAACTGCGACCACTAATGAGATATTATTTATATTCTTATAAAGATCTTTACTGTAGCCAAATAGGTAGTATTGAACCAAAGTCTGAACTTAAAGATACCATTTACAGATTATAAGAAATAATTGAAACTATAAAGGTAAACATCGGCAATAGCTTTTAAAATGTTATTCGTAAAATGGATTTACAAGATAGAATAGTAACTTCATAGAAGGAATAAAACGTGGAAAACAAGATCGTTAGTTCGTTCAGACAATTGCATGGAATTATCTCCCTATTATGTTCATCGAGTGCTCTGCTACTTATTACGATGCCATAAAAGAAATAATCTACGCTATTACTATTCAGGGACTTGGGACCATTTAGTGCTTAGAAAACTCACTTGAGATTATCTTATTTGTTCAAGGTCTCCAAATATGTGCAATACTTGATAAGGATTAACAATTATTTTCTTACACTTACTGAATGTTGATATTAAGTAAATACATCGATATTATTTTATATTTGTGCGATAATAAAAATTAAAGTCCGTTAATAATCTAATCAGGTTAGTTTTATTTGACTTTATACTTAACAAATATTAAACAATAATTAGGTAAATAAAAACGATATAGAACAGTCTAGAACTAGAGCTTGATAATTGTCGTACGATGATGGACGCACAACACGTGCCTATAGATGTCTAATTTGCACAAATTCAAATAGAGAATGTCTATCGAACTCTTTTGATCGACGCTTCGTTCAGGAATCGCATTAATTAATAACAAACAACTGTCAAGTCACTTACTCCGCGATGACTGTGCCGAATGCACGCATGGAGTACCACAATGGATTACAAAGCGTAGCCTCGCTGCTAAGCCGCTGTACCTAATTGAAAACGAGTTGCATATTCATGTTACAGGCATAATCCCGCTATAACCCGCAGCTTCCATGCACCTAATTCTATTTCTGCCGTCTGCATGTGCCGGTAAGTGCCTTTAACTTAAGTAGGTTTTGTGCGATATATCCGCTTTGCTTTATTAAATACCGTCCGGATTTATAATTCGTGCATATACTGATTAATAGTATGTGCAATTAATAATTTAATTTTGTAATTTAACACGATGATCTCTCATTATCAATCACTCTATTAGCTGAACTGTATCCCCTAAACAGAATTCTGATTAAGTACAAAATTAAAATTTTCAATATGTAGGTATCTACTTAAAATTTTACAAAGTTCTGTCATGTTTGGCGCACTATTTTAACAGTATTTCCGAATTCTCCGACCGGCCAAATGTTTTTTGCGAGGTTCTCGTCACACCCAAATGTATTATATTATTGCTATACTTCAGCGCCTTTTATTCATCACACATTGGATTTTAATTAAGCCTTTATATTCGTAACACGCGAGATCATGTCATCCCTAAGCCGCATCCGACGGGGATGACACATTACACGCGGATGGATTAAAAACTCCCAACGCCCGTGAAATTACATTTATTTAGGACCCACTCCACATCACCCCGAACGTCAACGTTATTTACATAAAAAATAGTTTAGGACGTACGCCCATATTTATCCAGAACCGAGATGTTATTGAAATATTTCATTGTTAATGCCTTAACAAGCTCGCTTTAGGGGACGAGATCCGTATGGCGCACTCGCGTTAATAGCATTTATTAAAATAACAATATACTATTCCGGTCGCGTTTTATTATGCGTTCTCTAAAATAAACTGTTGAAGGATAACGCTCAGACGTAAGCATACAAAGTGATATTGGCATAGGTCGGAAAGAAATCGAGATCGGCCGTTCAGATAACATTCCGAGATAACGTAGTGACGAAACTGTTGTTAGTAAGGACTTTTTGGACATTTAAATGGCAAAAATGAAGTTTTAAGTGATAAGCATTTCCGGCTCAGAATTGAACGAAAAACTTATTTTGGTGATTTAAGATGCATCAATTGAGACATTTCAAAAACCCAAATTTCTGCACCATTCCTTATAAAAACTGGTTCTAAAAACTGACTTCGTGAACAAACATAAACCCTTTGATGAGGCTAAAAATATCGCATTTTTAATTAAGACAAAGGATGTTACCGTGTGACGAGGTTACCGTGTCTAGACGAAACCTTATACAACATTCGTGTAATGTTACAATCTCGATTTTAAATTTTTTACTCGCCACGAAACCTAAAACTGTGAAAAAATATCACCTTACCACCAGATGCGTAACGTAATTAATTTTTTGTTTATAGAACGAATAAATCAAATTCAATTAGTGTTCGATTTTTGAATTGGATGGAGCATAATTTTGCGGTTAGAATTCATTTCAATTTTGGAATCTGCGGTAGTTCTATTGCTTTATTATCAAAGTTCTCGTGGCGGGATAGCATTTCGAGAAATATTGCGTTTCACCCACGCCCTTGTTGTTAGACGTGAAACAATCCGCTTAGATATGTGCTACAATGTTTCTAGGAAGATCGGATTTCGAATCATTTTATCATTGCATAATATTGAACTACGTTAAATTATCTGCTTATTGTACACATATTACCTAATTATTAAACAATAATTTAATTCATTCTATTGATTGATAGTTGCTAAATTATTGACCTTTCCAATAGTTTCAATAGGTATTAATACTACTTTTATTAATTAGAGGAATGTTTGTATTAAGAAGTTTGGATGTTTTTGTATTAAGCACGCCGAAACTACTGAACGAATATTGATGATATTTAATTAATTTAGCAGGATTAGGTGATAAGATACTTATTTTTATTGATCTATACCTAGACCACTATTTGACGCGAACGAAGCCAGGGACGGAAGCTTGTATATACAATTAATGAATTTCTTTAAGTGTACAATATCGGAGAAGAATATTCCATTATTTTATTATACAACCAAATAATGCAATAGAGCAAGATAATTCATAAAAATTAAAGATCCATAATAACCCGCGCGCTGAACGAGTTTATGCCCTATTCCTGCCAAGACGTCAAGAATTTAGATGAGCGATAGTGGTTCGCCATAGCCCATAAACTATACAGTCCTGATACCGAGCAGGATACTCGGCAGTTCGAGTCCCGGCTCCCGACGGGCTCTTATCAGCGCTGCTTTATGGCCACACCGCGAAATAACTTGAAAATAGACTAGTATGCACTCACTGTTTCTAGTTTTTACTTTTATACTTATGCAATAGCAGATTAACTCTTTTTTATTGTGGTAATATTGCATCTTTATAAATCTGTATGTAACCCTTTTACATCACGCTTCAAAAGCTATACTATATAACAGTTTTGTGTGAAAAAGCCGTACCTAGAATATCGTAAACCACAGCGGTTATAAAAACCAAATAAAATTATCATTTCAGCATTCAATCGATATTAGATGCAATCGGTGCTTCGCCCCCTAGTATAAGAATAATTTCGGGCATATTTATTCGATTGGTCCATAGAATCACCATAAACGTCATCTTGTTACAAACGACTCCCGGAGTGCGATGGAACCCCGAGATATGACTTCGTGGAGACCGACTTAGATTATGATTTCAAGTTGAGATATAAAATATGCCCACTTTTTCGAATTACATTTCTTGCTTAGTTAAAAAAACGATAAATTTTAATAATAGCATGTTCACAAACATGTTTCATATTTTTCTGAACAATTTTAAAGCAATTAGTAAGTTTATAAGTATTGAACGAAAGGGCAATTGAAATTGTAATTTAAAATAGGCTATAGAATTACTTCTTTTAATCAGGAAAGATTTATTGGGGCAATTTCTACTTACTGAGGACGTAAAGCCTTTGTGAAAGGTACAAGAGAGTAAGTCGTTAAGTGCGTAGTTTTCTCAAATACACATTCAAATTCTTTGACCAAGAACAAAAGGCAGATGGTACGCCTTGACAAAGATGGATAGCCGGCAGGTTGACAAAAGATTTTAAACAAAAAACATACACAAATTGTAACGTCTACCTGAGTATTTCTAAAAGTAGTTCAACGCTAAATGAGACATTTCCATTTATGCTTTACGCAAGCAAATTGTACGATCACAAATATTATTACTTATCAATTATGAGATAATTAAGGAAAAGTCCATTCGTAAACAGTAAATATCAAATCATTTGAAATTTATGTATATGTAAAAAAATCGTAATATGTTATTTATATTTCACTTATCTACATTGATGATATATTATAATATTCTAATAATAAACCAGATAAATTGTATTGATATTATATATTATCAAGTTTTAATCCGTCGTCTATTTAAATTCTCCGAAATTATTAAACAACTTTGTGACTTTTTCAACAGAGAATAGAGTCCATACCAAGGTAGAATAAATAATGGTTATTGTAGTTCGCCATATTCCATCTTTCAAGAAGGCACTGTTTTGTCATCTTTTCAATATATAATCAAAAAGCTTAAGTCGAATTAAATTTAAGAATCGGGGCGTTAATACCTTTCATTGTTAAATTGCCGTGAAATAAGATGAGATTTAAATTCTATTTTTGTAATTTTCTTGTAGATAATAAGATTATTATTAATCAGACGAATACCGCTCAAGTCTAGATTGCCGTCTTGTGAAATCTGTTAATAAATATTATGTCCATCCACCTGGTACTAATCCTTGCCATCTCTATCCGCGCCAACATTATAAATAAGTAATTTATACTTTTAGTTGTTTTATGTGCGGTACTGGTATTGGACTCTATAAATTTTGATATTATAAAAAATATATTATACCTAGGTATGGAAATTACATTTATAAAGTTTTCGGAAGTTAAAGAATAATTTGTAAACATATTACAATATAAGTTCTCATTTCGAGAAATATGATTAGTTTTGGATAGGTTCTCGATTCATAAACAATTTTTAATTTTTAATGGCGGGAAAATTGATGCAACATAATCTAGTGGCTTTGGAAACCGTGTTCGGTTTTCAAAACACTCTATACCACAGAATTCGGAATAATAATTAATAACATAATGTTCACTATATTTCCGAAATTTACATTACAACAATTGAAGGAAACATCGTACAAATTCATATTTTAGTTTCCGTCACAACTCACATGTCCGTATCAAAATGATATCGATTTTATCATAATCCACCGATAACGAGTGCATACAGATTGTGTTGATACACAGGTGCGTGAAAATGTTAGCAAAGATGGATTTTACAATAATTATACTAAAAAAATATTATTCGAGTATTTTTGTACTTAAAGTTAAAATCTCTCCATGTAAACATTGCTAAATGTAAACACAGACTAAGTATGGCAAAATAAATGTTAGGTAACTAATAAATTAATAATACTGATAAATGTAATACAATACGACTACTGCATTTGCTACTGATTGGCGATAAATGATAATAAATAGGTGTTATAGATAACAATTAAAAATTTATAACATTTTAACTTGTGGTGTGATGATGTTTGACACCAAACGTTCATGTTTACGGATGAATTAATAACTATTGTCAATTATAATTTCATTGGCCTATGTTATAATATAATAATTTATAAGTGTATAGTTCAACTGAATTGTCATACCAATATTTTTGTTTCTAACAAAAAAATCAGATTACTCGATCTACTATTCATAACTATGTTGGTAAAAAAGTTCAAATGATGGAAACAACAATGAATATTTTTTGCTTACCTAGTAATCTCCATACTTCTGCACTACTGAGGTAAACGTTCAAATGTGCGAAGCACGCTGGCACCAGCAGTAAGAACACAAACCACCTCATCGTCTTTATTCTGACCAGTTTAATTCAAAAATATCCTAATATCGGTCTCGATAATATTTAAACAATCACCGGCACATTTTGTTTCACATTTTCATCCACCGTCCAACATTGAGTCCTCTCTGATACAAGACACTCGTTTAAAACGAATAAATTCTAAGGAAAATCAACACGAATGATCTATACGCGCCGTTTTAAATCAAAAGTCTTTGACGTTATTAACAGAAACTCCTTTTTATAACGTTATAACCACAAATTACGATTGTAAACAATCATAATCCAATTGTTATGCACAGGAAAATATCGACACTACCTCCACGCTACGTTATCAAAATCAAACTGGTTCGCAAAACGCAGGGTTGTTTCATCTCATAAAAGTAAAATGACGCTTGCTGTCAGACGCTTTTATTATTATCAACGCTCCACGCGGTAGTGCTCAGAAGTGTCAAGAGATGGCGTATATACAAAACTCATTGCAACGCCATCTATACGTTTCTTTGCAAAATGCTCAAAGTTAAATCATGATTGGATTACGTACACCTCTTATGGTATATAATAGTATTTCTTAAAATCTTAACTAGATGCCGTTGACTTGGATTCGTTCAAAGTATTTTTTAATATATTAATTGTCAGTTAAACACGTCTATACGATTAGTTTAATTAATTAACTGTATTAATTAAGATAATATTATAATTGAAGTCTCTTTATTTTTTGAACACGAAAGTATTTCAATTACCTTTTATATTTGTTTAAAAATTCTGAAAAATTATGAAACGAGAAAATTGATTATATTGAAGAAAACATACTTTTAAGTATTCTTTGAAATTAAATATAGGTACATTGTTTTAGCGGACATATGGCACGTAGACTTCTATTGAATCAATTTGTATGTCTATCTTTAACTATCAAATTAAACTTTATGAAATATTTCAGACATTGTTTAAACTACCTAACAATTTCACTCCTGGAAATTAGCTTCCATCTATCTATATTATATTATACATATATTTATTTCACTAATTTTAATCAAATTTTTTCTATAGGATTGCACCTAATTCGTAGTTCATTTGAAAAACAATTTTATCTCTAAATGTGTAATATTATATTATTTAGATAAGTTACCTGCACATTCTTAATGATAACAAAAACTGACTGTGTGTAGATATAAAATTTATCCACTCAGCGGAATATAAAGTTTGTTTATGTATTTATAATACAATAAGTAGTCTATTATTAATAAATTATAAAATAATTAAAAAGGGTGACGGGAAAAACAAACCACAAACAACAAATTTAAATAGTATTTTAATATAAAAATTTCATATATTTTTATTCAATAAATACGTCTCATACTTTGATTGTTAATCACTTTATAAAAAACATATCAATCACTGTTAAATCATTTCCGTATTAAAATAGAATATTACATCTTATAAAAACGATAAAATGGACGTGTAGTTGCGAGTGATAAAATTAATCTAACATATAATAGTGTTACGATACACAAATTAAATACACGATAATCAGTAACATAAAAATAAGGGTAGATACAATATGGCACAGAGGAACTTTAAGCGTGGCGCGAGTGTCTATTTGTCCTTAGGCTTTTTTTCTTTCTTACGCGGAGGAGGAACGGGCGCTTCGCCACTAGACGCGCCGTCTTTCTTCACTACCTTCTTCACCACTTTCTTCTTGGGGGCCTCCGTGTCCGGTTTGTCGGATACTGACGATTCGATCTGTGAGGCAGTGGTCGGTTTCGCTTTGGGTTTGACGCCTATCTGGGAGAGGGACACGGCGCCGACGGGTGGCGTGGGGACGTCGGGTTTTCGGACGTCGAGTCGTTGCGGTTGGGCTTGCAGCTGTGGGGAGGCGAGGCCGGCGGTCGGGGAGGGGGACGTGACCGTGGGCGTGCGCAGTTCGCTAGCGATGATGGACTGTGCCAGAGACGCGGCGTCTTCCAGCTCGCTGTCCGGCGTCGGCAAGGGGTCGGCGACGGCGGGCGGCTTCAGCTGCAGCTTCGCCGCCGGCTTGCGACGCTCCTCCGCTACACAACCAATTTATTCCCGCCTTTATTCTCTCGTTCGGTTAGACTTGGCGTTAGTATGGCGGTCACATTAGAGAGCAAGCTCGGTTAGGGCCTGGAACAAGTCGAGGGAAAACATAGCCACGTGGTTAATACGATTGCAAGCGGATTAGTCAGAATTGAATATAGCGGATAGAGTAGCTAGAGTTACAAGGAAATTAAGATCTCTGTAATATAGGCAATGATGGAGTACGTGACGGTGATATGTAACGACATAGTGGCGTGTTACTTTAGTTTATATAGTATGTTTTATATTTAATTATGTACCCCATAAAATCACATAATAACAACTATAAATATTTTGTCGCCTTTTCAATGAATAATTTCCTTGTACTTCGTGATAAATGGGAAGCGAAAAATCAAAATCAAAACGAAGAAATGTGTTATTTAGAAAGATAGAAATATATACATAGAGTTTCGATTTAGCACAACGTCATCTCATTCTTGTTTCAATAAATCTTGAGATACCTTACGATTATTTTGATGTAAAAATAAGTCTATCCCGAAATTAGAATCGTTGGATGATGACATTGACCGCACCTACATATTGCATTCACTTGGACGCTACCCAACATCTGCCGATTGTACGTAGATATTTAAAGTTATTTCAGGGACGCATGAATTTAATGACGTTTTAATGTAATCGCTTGTGCAAATATTTAAAGCTACAGATGTTTTAATGAATTGATGAAATGCTTAGAAATAGCATAGTTGTGTCGTGTCCAAGTGCAATTGTTATTACCTGTATCAAAGCCGCGTCTCTTGGGCTGCCTCCTCGAGAGCTGGGTGAAATAACAACGAAATTTTGAAACGTATGCTCAGTAAAGTAACATAAAACCAAAAAACACAAAACGGCACAAAAGAAAACTTTACATCGCTCCACGGAAGGAATCTATACAGTGATATCCGTGAAACGAAAACAAAAAATATTAGTTGAGAATATGAAAACTGCAAAATTAACTCGGTGAGATTTGAATGCAAAGCCGTTCGACAAGCCGATGACGGCGCGATATATGCGTTTTACTCACATTTGGCAGCGGTGACACTAGGTATTTCTTCCTGAGATGGAGTGTTGGCGAGGGGAGGACTGTCGGAGGCAGGTGCATCCAGTTTTTCAGGAGCTTTGTCCTGCTTTGGCTCGGAAGGCGCGGAAACCGATTCCGGCTTTGGGTCTACGGGTGCTACGTCAGATTTTGGGGGGTCAACTTCCGGAACTGAAGGTGGCGACTCAACTTGTGGGCTCGCTTCAACGGGAACAATAGGAGCTGCTTCAACAGCAGGGGCATCTTTAACTATTTCTGATGCAGGTTTGGGTTCATGCACAACACTGGGGATTGATTCAGCTTCAGGTGCGGCTGCTGATTCGGGTACAACTGGGGGTACTGCTTCAGATACAGGTACCGATTCAGGAACAACAGGGACTGGTGCTACTTCAGGTGCAGGCACTGATTCAGGCACGCTAGGGATTGATGCATTTTCAGATTCAGGCTTTGATTCAGGCACAGCAGGCGGCGATACAATTTCAGATGCAGGTACGGCTTCAGAAACGGCTGGAGGCGCTTCACTTTCTACTTTGGGTGCCTCACTAGGTACTTCTGCCGGTTTAGATTCATGCACTTCAGGAGCTGGTGCGCTTTCTCCTTGAGGCGCATCAATTGATGCTCCAGGAGATTTTACAGGGACGGCTTCAACTGATTCAGCCTTAGATGGTTCAATGGGAGATTCTGATATGGGTACTGCGGCATGCACATCGACTGGTTTTTCTGAAATTGAATCAATTTGGGGCACATCATTCTCATGCGTTTCGCCGACTTCATGCACTTCCTTCGTTTCAGAGGATGTAGGTTCTAAGGGTTGTGATTCATGCAAGGCTTGGTCAGAGACCGGTGTGGCAACCGTTTCGGCTGCGACAGGTTCTGTCGGTTCTAAGGTAATTTCTTCTTTAGGAACTTCAGAAGAGATTGTGTCGGGTGACTGGCAAACTTCAGCGGCCGCCACTGTATCATTAGGCGCCGTAGAACACTCAGTCTTTACATCGGCTTCTGTAATAGGAGCCTCAGATGCTAATTGAGGAACAGATATTGAGCTAGATGAGTCACTCGTTTTACCTGCGGCGGTGGCTGCTTCTGCTGCTGGCACGGGTATGTCAGGGGTCTCGGAAATGGAGACGGCGGCTACTTTGTCGGCTAACTCCACAGCAGCTTCTTTCGCTTGTACTCCTGACGCCTGAGCAGGTTCTTTGGGTGGCGATGGCTGTTTAGGCGGTGAAGAAGGACCTCCGCTTAAAGTTTGGGATATTTTAGCCCAAATATTAGCAAAGGAGTCGGCGCCCATGTAATCTATGTTGCCTGACTCCCAACCCTGGCGTCTTGTAAGCTCATCGATCGCTTCTCGTTGCAGAGGTGATCCTAGATGTACTCGGGCCAAATTACCGGCAACACCAGTCTGAAAAATTCATGAAAGAGAATTAATTTATAAAAAAACACTTACGATTATGACAAATAGGCTGAAAAAATAATAATTATTACGTTTTGTAATGTTAAGTATTATTAAGAAATTAATAATTTGTTAATAATAGTATCTACAAATACATGCAAATTAATTTTGAAAGCAGGCAACAGCATAAACTAAGTGCACAAACATTTTATACACGGAGTTATATTGGACACATTATAACATTGTTTATTTCGATGTATGAATTTCCAATCAGTATAAACTTTGAAATGAGAACGTCCTGTCTGGAAATCGGTTCATATAAAATTACCTACCATTATTATAATAAAAGTTTTGTAAAATCTGACTTACGTCGTGTTCCTCTTCTGAATAATAACCATTTTCCAGAGGTTCCATTGCGTCTTCGAACTCTTCCAAGACTTCAGGCGAAAGCGAAAGCGAAGGAGACAATAAAGGCATTTGGTGAGTACATATTTTTCTTCCTCGAGAATCTACAGTCATCTTATGTCGCAAGTAAAATCCATCGTACGGATGTCTAGGTCTGACATCATCATAACTTTCGTTTTCTAGTTCCCATGCATCACCGTTCATATGTCCATTGGAAAGATCTCTACTCCGTTTCCGAAACGGTTTTTCAAAGTCCATGTGAACGCAATAAACATGTTTCACTTCGTTTTGTTTTGGTTTTGATACCTTTTGATCAAGTGTATGGGTGTTGAGTTCATTATAAAAGTGATTATTTTGAGGCTCTTTGTTTTCAATGGTGTTGTAATAGTCCTGATGTTCGTTGTGATGGAAAGCATGAGAGTTAAATGAATAATGATTGTCATTATGTCCATGATCTGAATAATGTAGCTCACTATTATTGTGTTCATAATTATAGTGGTGATTTGAATCTGGATAGTTTTCTGTATGTGAGGTGTATTGATTATGTGATTCTGTCCAATGATGTTGATGAGGAACATTTTCCCAAACATGTTTGTTCACATTTTGTTCCTCAGAATGTTCTTTGTTTAGTACAATATTTCCTCTATACGAATTCCATGGATCATAAAACTCATCTATGTTTATTGGTTGTTCACTTTGTTCCTGTTCCGTTATTTGTTTATCCGGGTGATGCCATGGAAACTCCGACGCGGGATCCAATGTTGGATGATACGTAGGCTGATCTAACCTTTCTTCAAAGTAATCTTGTGATACTGTTTCACTATTTATCAGACCCTCTGGTGAATCTTGAACATCGGCCTATTAATTAAAGGTACAAAACACGGTGGCATGCAAGTTTTCTTGAAGAAAGCTTCACGCACGAGTAGCAGTGCAAAAAGCTTAAGTCAAGCTAAGATTAGTAAAGTATTGCAAAAATTTACCGTTTAATAAACATACAAGTAAATAGATGACAAATATAAATGATAAAGCGGCTAGGCTATGATCTAATTTCTAATAATATACAGTAGTTAAATATAAAATTACTTGCATGTCTATAAGACGGTGATTTTTCGCCAAAATACCAACACCATCTAATACAAGCCAAGTAAAATAATTAAACCGTGCAAAGCAAAATGTATACGGACACGTAAATAGTCAACAACGTTAAACGTTAGAAAATGTTAGTATTTTGGAGAAATATTTTTAATGCGCAAAATAAAAACTCAAACAGTGCAACTATAAGACAAGCTAGAAGGGAACTAAGGCTCAAAAAGGAAATCTAAAGAAAGAGAAAATCAAAAGACTTCAATATAAGGTTGATTATAAAATGTTAAGACTTTCCTATAATATATTCTCACCTCTTCACAAATTTCCAATGGGGTATGCTTAGAAAACATATTGACCATTCAGTTCGAGAGACAAAACGTAAATGGATGGAAGTAAGTGACTTTATGAATCACGCCCGCCATATTGCGGTGTATCAAGAAATTGCGGTATTGACGCCGCATCGGATTGCGCTGCGGTAACCGATACTAAATATGTAATTTGAGATATGTATCGTTTTATTGGAAATTGTGTCAAGATATCGTATGCACATCATCTCGTGTAAATAAAAAACCTGTGAGATTGACATATCAGACTTCATTATACTTAGTTTAAAATAGATCATCCTATTCTTAGTATATTAAATTCCTATTTGGTCCCTACGTATAAACATAACCTACAATGCAACGTGTAACAAAAACAACAAATTCCTCAAACATACCAACATAGGTCCTAAAATTGATAAAATCATACGACATTCGGCGAATTCTATGTGATTTGATAACATTTATGGGCTAAATGAATCCAAATTGACAAACTCTGCTAAATCTATGCACAAATATATCATTTCAGCAGTTCAAGAATCGTTACCGTTATCACGCGACTGCGGCGAAGCTGAAGAAAGGCTAAGTCTTTGACCTGTATTATATTTTACGCAAGCGTTAATTTCTTTTTACTTTAGAGCGATAACTTTTCTTCATTTATCCTTTGCAAGAAAGAGTTATTCATTCATTAATTACTACATTACATTACATAAAGTTTTCTTACTTGGGTAATATACTACATACCGAATTTGGATACTAACGTTAAAAAAGTTATTTTTCCGATGTTGTATTTGGAGCAGATTTTCAAATTCGTTTTATGTAATATAGGGTACTTAGAAATTAGTTTTAGTATATAAGGTAACTCATAAGTTGTGCCATCTATTGTGATACGCAATATACGTGTAGCAAATTTTCAGTTGTTTTCTTCGAAGCCTAATACATCATAGTGGCTTATTCCTATATAACTTTTATAGAAACAAAGAAATATTGTGCCCTCAAGTCTAGATCATACTGAAACTTCTAAAAAGTTTTGTATACTAATCAAACTATTCCAGGAATTGCGTTCAAAATGTTCCTCATTGTGCACATAAACAATTTAATACTATAAACTTACCATAGACTCATCTAGCTGAGGATGTACTTGTGACGTAAACAGATCCCACCACAGTTGCAGGAATCCCTTCAAGTGGTCTGGTGCGTCCACGCTCTGCGACTCGAAGTTGTAGTGCTGCAGCCAGGGTTTGGCTGTGCCGATGAAGTGAATGATTTTCAGGTTTTGCCCGTAGCTGGAATTCAATAAATCAACTTGTTATTTTTATGCCGTCTTAACCCTACCTTAATGGCCTCATAATGATCTTACTAAATCCTATCCAACTATACCCACTTACTACTATGTGTAAATGTGATAATTTGGATGTTTATATGCCAATCAAGGTACAACTATTGAACTTTTGTGAATGATAAAATTTTATACAGAATATATTCTATATGCACCAAATTACACGCAAGCGAAGCCCCAGGCAGCAGCTAGTCAGGTATATTTTTTTGGAAAACAACATTGATGTAATTGCACATTTGCGTGTTTAATATGAAACCTTTAAAGAAACTACAATTCTTTGCTCTTTCTATCCACACTTGGTTTTGTATGACGTGATCATTATCGTTAGGTGAAATATCTAACCATTTTCTTTCGATCGTCCATTAATTAAAATCAATTGCCTCATTTAATGTTACTAGAAATGTTATGGACACTTGTATACATAAAGAAATAATTCTTTACATTTATAACTATTTGCGAAAATAGAACCGATTAACACTAAAAAGTAGAATACAATTTGGTTTAATTTTATTTTTGAATTTTTTTCAAAGTCGTTTTGAAAATACTGTTAAATTTAAAATAGGCGCTCCGTTTTTGAAGTAGGTTTAAACACAAAAATTGCCTAAAAATTTTTTTCTAATTTCCTTTGTTTTTAAACCTTAGTGCATAAATTAGAAAACTAGAAAATAGATGTCACGATAGTCATTGACGATTATAAAAACCTGTACCTTATCTCCGATGGTAATCACATTTGTGAGCTTAATGTGAATAGGTGCAAGCACCGTGATAAAGGGACCGAGAAATGCTATGACATTTCTGACATCTAACCTGCTCATTTCTATGAAATTTTACAGCGAAAGTAAAAAAAAATATTATATATTAGTTTTTCCACGGCTTCGCTCCTGTAGCAGAATGTAAAATTGCCCAAAGCCTTCCACATCGTTTGATGGTCTATTTTACACGAAAAGATTTTGTCAAATATGATTCTGAGATGAGCGACTTCAAACAAACAAATTCGTCAACTTTATATACGACTAGTCTCTGCCCGCAGCTTCGCTCGTGTAAAATTGAAATAAAAAGTAACCTATCATCTAAAGCAACTAATGGTCTATTTGTGTACGAATTTTCATCAAAACCTGTCTTGTAGTTATGGTAGTACCATCCCAAATTTCACATTTATAATATTAGAGGGATTACTATAGAAGTATACACTGTAAAGTATATAGTGATCAATATCATTCTATCCTACATGATATGATACACAAATGGAATGTAGGTTAAAAATAGACTGAGCTAGATCATCTTACATGCCACGTTTACAGCTATATCGTGGACGAGTGAAAAACTCGTAAACAACTGACAATACTTTGCAAGTCTTTGAAACTCTTGGAATTTTTGCAACATGTGTATGAAATTTCATTGATTTTATTTCTTCTTTAATTATTATACATTAATTTAAATTTATTATTTTTTTTAATTAACCCGACAACTTCGTCTGTATGTAAACTAAAAAATCTATTTATTTCTGCAAATAAAGTTATAATTCCTAAAACGACTCCTTCAAGTTTTACTTTCGCATTAAAATCGATTGGATTGTTTTGACGTAAAAACGATACATACATTTTTACAAAAAAACGTACATCGATAATAATAATCCTACTTACGTTAAAATAACGTTACGAAAAATTTTCGAACACAATATGAGAAAAAAATACGATAAGTAATACTTACTGTTTCAAAGCAGGCAAGTAGGAGTAGAACGCTGCGGAGGTGACGTTGTAGAGGAAGGGAAGCCGCTTGTTGCTGTCCACGGACCAGCTCGAGAAGAACGAGTTGAGGAGACCTTGGTCACCGCCTGGAATGGACGATCACTTTTGTATGATTTATGAATTTAATATAATCTAGAAAAAAAACATCAGATTTTATGATAGATTTTGTTGTGGTTTACGTTGTAAAATAATTGAATGTGCTTCTTTGACATAGGTAAAGTACGAGCGATTTTACTGTGTCGAATTTAATAACTATATTTTTTGATTGTATGTGAGTATATTTAGTTACAATTAGAAGTACATATATCCTTAAACTTATTTGTGAAATATCGGTTTCATTACTATAACTTTATTTCAAAACCATGGTGTTGTTGAAAGACAATCTGCAGTAGTTTAGCTGGATTTGGTTTTTCCCAAGCAAAGTTCTCAATAAAATCATCACAACTGCCGCAGATGTAACGTAGATGTAACTAGCCTGCTGAAAATGTCCACGGAAGGTTGTAACACGAAGATGCCAGAGTTGAAACAGTCAGACCAGCCCAAATAAAGTACCCTTAGTTACCAATCAAGTACTCCTTTCTTTGTGAAATAAATCTATACAAATACCGTCAAAACTGCCGCGTTCCTGCGCGAATGTGACCAGCCTGCTGAAGGTGTCCGCGGACGGATGGAACACGAACACACCAGAGTTGAAGCAGTCTGGCCAGCCCACATCGGGCGCCGCTGAAAGTTCCTCTCTTTCGAATAATTCATCGCAGTTTTGTACTACCTGTTAGCAAATAGAAAAAAATATTATATGGTGAAAAAAATATCTTGACAGAAATTCGGGCATGGCAATTCCAAAAAGGCAATTATACGACAATGTATGCACAAGAATGTAATTAAAGATGGTAACTTGCTATTCGCTCTATGAATGGGCAATTCTTAGAGAAACTTGGTTTCGATCAAAATAGACTCTTTTTTTTATAATACTACTGTTACAGCGTATGCAACAACGAACGCTGATCAATCATCAAAGTTTCTCAGGAGTAACAATCACTATGTCTTCCATAGAATGATATGTGGGAATAATAAAATGTTATGTTCGCCGTTCATTTGCTAGACATTATCAATATACATCCATGTAGGATACAAAGATCACATATGATCGTTTCATAGCAGGTGAGCATTGTTGGATTATCAGGCTCAACACCTCGTTTTTAGTGACAGCAGGCCACAAAATTGGTTTAATAGATTTGAATAGACTATTTCTAATTAAGAGGTTATAAAAATATTTAAAGGGGATCTTATGTTTTCCATGAACACGATTAAATTACAAAATTATGTCCCAGAAAATAATAGCAAGATAATTATATTCTCAATATTTATTTCGTTTATAGCCGTTTATTAATAGTTATTGTTACATGATCACGTCTGATCTAATGACGTATTTTCGGCGTTATACAATTTTTTTTTGAGGAAAGAGATAAATATTTTAAAGATTAGGAACATGTTTTCTAAATCCGTTATAACTGTCGCATAAAAATGAATGTCATTAAATTCGCAAAAAAATTAATTAGACAAAACATCCCATTTAATATACACGACATACCTTACACAATACACGTGATACCTTCTCAAAATATTTATCGATTATACTTTTATCGGGGCTCCAGTTGACATAATAACCCGCGATAAAAACTCAGTACCTTCTCAATGGATCAGCAGACGCTATCTCTATTATTTAATATTCAACATTACATCCATTATTCAATCATCGTTTAATGATATTATTTTATGGAACATCAATAAATTTTTAAATAGGTGACTATGTGTAAGGCACTTTTATTAGCAGCTAGAGAAAACAGTGGGAAAAGTATATTATGATTTTGGCACGCACCCAAAATAGTTAGAAAAAAATATTTGGGACGGGGCTAAGCGTCGCATCTCGTGTTACTGCTGCCATCCACATCCGTTAACATTGACTTTCTTATCGTGTAAACAATTACCATAGAAATAGATTTTATGACGGTACCGCTGTCGATCGCGTATTAATTGCTCGTCCAACTATTGAATGGAATGTCCTGATGTTCGATAAAATCTGTTCAATAAATGATTGCTTTTACATTCTACATACCATTGTGTCAGTTTGTGGCTTTTGTAGCATTGATATTCAAGTAATTACTGAACAAAATACACATTGTTAATATACCTATGCTTCGTCCTTTCTAGATCAATACTACGATTCCCTCTTGTTTGTTTCCGATTGAAAGAAGACTCGCATACGTTTATTGACGTAATTTATTAACTTTTGTAAATTATTAACCAAATGCATCCATTTATCTTAATTATGCTTTTATACCCGCTTGAAAAATGTTGTTTATGATAAACACAACCGTACTTTAAAACAATCAATGTTTGTTGTTTTAAATTTGTAAATATACATATGGAGAGAAATATCAGTCACGTATGTCAGACGATATTGAATTTTTTCTCATCAGTAATTTAATATGATGTTGAAGTTTCTTTGTTTCAGTAAGTAAGACAATATTATTTTTATTTACGAGGATGAGGTGCATTTGAATACTACCTTGCTTAGATCGGGTAGGTTAGTCTACATCACATAAAAAGATGAAGAGAAGAACAGGTCACCTGTTTGTCGATCTAATTTTTAAGCGAATCTATTTTAGTCAGAGCACATATTATGCAGACTTTCGTGCCTAGACAAATCTTTAAGAACAAGATCAATGGATCTTGCATATGTCCTGCTGTTTTATGGGGATACTATCGTTTCGTGAATCGTTAAGCACCAAATCAATTTCGGCCTATCGGCTAATCTCAACAGAGACTTCAAGGTTCTTAAAAGATATTATATTACACAAGTGGACGTACATAACTACACAAGCCCAAACCCCCATTTTCTTTACTTTTACAAAGGGATGGAAATTGAACACAGAGAAATTAGGTTACTTACCAAAATATCAGCATCCAAGAACACACATCTATCAAACTGTGTCAAGTTCCAGCAGTGTATCTTTGTAAATGTGATGCCCAGCTCCGGCCTCTGCAGCAAGGCTAAATGTGCAGCATCTTGAGAGTCCAGCACGTCCACTGTTATGACTTCAGCAAATACTGCGCGAAGGCGGTCTCTGAGAGAAAATTATGGTATTGGAAAACTTGCTTGTGAAGCATAAGTTTTGGTACCGTATCATTATATTTTTTTAAATGTCTTCCTATTGGGACTTATTGTTTTGTAACTGAAGTAGTGACCCGCACTGGTATTGCAAGGGTGCATCATTATAACTACTATGTTGAGCATGTTAAAAAATTGAATCGCAATTGCTACTCAATAAACCGCATCAAAATCTGTTGGGTAGTTTTACAAATCTAAACATTCATAAGGTCAGGAAGCGACTTTGTCTTATACTATATAGTGTAGTGATACAACGAATTTGAGCTTGATACCATTATGACTTATTTACTGGAATTTTCAACCGGACAGAAGATCCTGAGTGGTTTTCAGAAAAAATCGGTCTATTTATGAATCAATCCTCCCGCATCCGAAATAGGAGAACCCCTATGTTAGCAGTACCCGCGACATACAATAATTATATGAGACATTCATTGTTCAGAAGATTGCCAGCCCAATACAATAATAATTTCTCTGACTTGGACTGCTTTAACTAATCTCGGAACTCTTTTAAATCCAATATTGAACGATATATACTGACGAATAATGTTAAAAATAATATCATGTCATAGCATTAACACACAAACACGTACGCACAGACACACACACATCCTTCCGTCTCTCTTGTCTGATTTTTTTACTAATTAAAAAATGGAACTTTGTAATTGGCGTACCGATCTAATATATGTTTCTGTATTAATACTACAAGCTGTAAAGTTCATGGAAAATAAATAAATAAATAAATATCTGAACTGGATTTTTTATTTTTACAAATGGAAACATCGATTAAATAGAAAACTGCATTATACTACTAATGCAGTTTTTTAGTGTATCAAATTATATCTATGAAACTTCCTACGTCTTGTTTACTATTTGGGATCAGCAACAGATTTCTAGTGATGTAATGTACTTTATGGCAACTAGAAGACGTAATACTCTTGAGATATTTTTGATGTGTTATGTACTATTTAATGGAATTATATATTAGTGAAACGTATTTCATTCCAATTTTATTGCGGATATACCATAATGCCAAAAACATA
Organism: Phoebis sennae; assembly: GCA_001586405.1. Classification (NCBI taxonomy): domain Eukaryota; kingdom Metazoa; phylum Arthropoda; class Insecta; order Lepidoptera; family Pieridae; genus Phoebis; species Phoebis sennae. Next base: position 521,763 of record LQNK01000484.1, on the reverse strand, counting down.
GTAAGTAATAAGGAATTCAATGATAAATAAAAAATATGTTGTCTTAATTTTTTCTACAAGCGTCTGACCTAAAGAAATTTATGTAGCCTGGATATGACTTCAGCGGACTAATTTTTATTTTAACCTTAGAAAAGTCATACCTCATAGCATCAGTGACAGCCGGTGTGATGAGAATCACAGCCGGATAAGCTGAGCCGACGCGACGCAAGGAATGCGCCAACACCAAGGCTCCGAGACCATAAGAGTCGTTTGTGGCCAGTGTAACCCATGCTCGGTCTGAAACAAATCTTCTTATAAGCACTTCAAGTCATTTAACGTACAATCCAAGTAAAGATTACTAAATAAAAAGGATCACGAGTGCTATAACTCAATTTATAGCCTTTTCACAGCCATTGTCCCTTGAATAATGCAGGAGCAATCAAATAAAGTATACAAGATGCGTGGGACTACAGAATTCTTAATAGCACCTGATAGTGGGGCAGTGTATATTGGATAAAGTTAAGATGAGAAAAAATATCCCATAGCCTATACCTTCTGATAGTACACGTATGTGAACGCTATTTATACTAATTAAGTCGTAATGCACTCACGGGAATATCCATTTAAGATGCAAATGTACGACACTTATACTATCAACAAAAGTAGCGAATGCCATTAGTCACGCAAAATAAACATCAGTATTAGATCCGAACACGCATGTATAAGCTAAATCTAACTGCCAACGACGTAAATATCGAAAATAAATATCACCGGCTGGAATAAACATAAATCTGGATTTTAATGTTGCGTCTGTTGTTGGTTCCTCATTAGATTTGTAAGGAAGTGCGCAGTTCTGCTCCTGGTGACGTGGTCGAAGAACCCACGGGTACTAAATATATTGGCACGTGTGTAACTAATTTACAATCTTGGCGCTTCATGTGCGCGTACGCTGTATTTTCTTTTTTTAATTTTTCTAAATGAAATATTTTTCCAACTGGGTCATGTAATATGGGTCGGTCATATTCCCCTATAATTTCATAATTTTTCGAGAAGACACAGTTCCTCAGCACATTAAAACTGACTGTTTTGACGAAAGCTTCTGTAATTATTATGCCTGTGATTTTCACCCATCGTAAGAACAAAGGACTTAAAATTCTTCCAAAATCCAAAATATATTTGGAACTATTGGAACTTGTTTTTTTTTAAAATAACTCCACTAAAATGGAATTAGAATCAATTAAACTTTTCGAAAGAAAAATGTTCGCTACTACAATTTTTCGAAAACAGTTAAGAGATTTTAACGCATTCCAACTCTATTATCGTGCCAGCTCTGTTACACATTCTGAAAATATCTAACATATTTTAACACAGGAAAATGGATTAATTTTTTCTTTTGATTGATTACCAACAGACGGTTTTTGAGACGTATGCCGGACATATATTAAACTTATAAAAAGAATCTGTCTGTGTGGGAGAGTTAAAAAATTATAAGCATCCTATTCAGCGAAGCGCCCCCAGTAAAAATAAAGAAATATGCACAATGCATATCTTTTGAATTATTCACGAGACTGTCTCGTTGTGGTCTGCGTGGGCCTTTACATAGCTGCTCCTTGTAGACGAGATCAGATTCTGTACGCGATCTATTCCAAAATAGCGCGACAGAAATAAAATTTAAAATAAAACTACTGGATGGCGTCAGTTATTCCCTGGCCATGTTATGCGCGTGCATAATACAAAATACTTAATGGACAATTAACGTCATCGAATGTAATCTTGAATTTCCTTCCGCCAACGATAAAAGTTTAAAATTACTTTCCAATCAAAATATCCTGACATTATTTTACTAATTTAAAATCAGAACAACATGGGAACTTTATAAAATATGTTAAAAGAGTAAATATTAATATTCAATGTAATGTGTAAGTGAATAAATATGATTATTTTAATTTATGCTGTTGATTTTGTGTAGATCATCAGTTATAATAGGAAATATTCAATTTGAAATTATAGATATATGTACATACTAGCTTTCCGCCCGCGGCTTCGCCCGCGTGGAATACAAATTTCTGTACTTTGTGTACTGTATGACAATTTTTAAGATTTAGAAACGCACGTTTGTAAAAATATATCTCGTAAAAGGTTTAAGTTCGAAGTATATCCTACATTAAATATAACAAAAGTGTCACTGTTCACTTTTATATAATTCTAATAATTCTATTTTATCTTTTTTTTGCAAAATATTGACATTTCTCTCAGAATAAAAGAGTTGATGTTTCCATGGATTTAACACATATTTGCTTATGGACGCAAATAATATCTTCAGCATGTTGGTTAGTCTTTGTTGTGATTAGCCGCCATGATCGTAATCTACTTTCGAGATCAAGAGAAGACTACATTTATCAATAAAAAGTGCTTTAAATAACACTTAAAATATAAATTTAATATACCTACGCGCATTGATGTGACGCATTTGTTTTGATGGATCACTTTGAACCCTCATATCTTTTTTATTTGTTTACCGATTTGAATGAAATAAACACTAAAACCTCCGGGGGGCCAGCCGTAATACATAATCGAAAACCGTTTTTAAATCGGTTAAGCCGTTTCGGAGTTCACTGCGTACAAACGCCCGACAAACAGACAAACAGACAAACAGACAAACCGACAAACAGACAAACAGACAAAAATTCTAAAAATAATTGTTTTGAGTTTAGAATCATAAATGAAACACGAAACACTAATTTTTTCTTGAAATGTACAGACACGGCTAGTCTACGATTTTATTATATGTATAGATTGATATTGTATGAAATTTATTTGATTGTTGTGATATAAACAAAAACATCTATGAAATGGAATCAATATTTGAGAATGTAATTATATTTGCATACAAATTATCTGATTTAAAAGCTAATCAAATGATAACGATCGCTAAAACGTGAGAAATTATAAACAAAAATGTCACTTGAAATTGTTGTGAACTTGAATCCATTAGTACGATATCGCATCGGCGAATAATATCAAACAATTGCTCTTGGTGGAAAAGAAATGTTGTTCGAATATTTTTGCTGAATAAATAAAACGATTTTATTATACCGCGATTCTCAAGGATAGTCATCATAAAATATTTATAACAGGATGTTGTTTCAATTGCAGTAGTAGTCTGGTGAGCTTGAAATAGATGTAGGTATGGTAAAATGAAACCCCAATAAGGCACTTAAGAGTAAAGACGAAGGATCAGATGCTCGGGACTGGGAGCAATGTCCCTGTGGTTTCTATTTAGGTGCGGCCGCCGGCCGGTCCGGCAGGACTTAAACAAGCAAAACGCCGAACTAAATAATTCAATATTAACGTTGTGCAGTTAGTAGTAGCGACGAGTACTGACTGCATATTTTAAAAGCATATATGTGTTGTCAATCAAAAAAAAAATATTAGTTGTATCATTATGGTTTCAGTTACGACAAAATTAACGAACGCATGTTGTTTAATTTTTCGGTCAAGTATAAGTTATTTCAGATTAAAAATCTAATTATGCATAAGTATTATATTATTATAGTTCTTCCTTCATTTTCCATATTTATCGTTTTCTCCTTTCTCCATTTGCATAATATAAACTTTGAAATCAAGAATACGCTCTAATTATTTAATTATTTTTGTGATGTTTTTCGTTGTTTGAATAAGAGGGGATTGTTTTCACAAATACCCATAGAATTGGAATTTAATAAAGTTCGATTTTATCTAAAATAATATGCGAATCTTCGATTGGAATTAATTATAATTAGTATTTTTTATTTTTATACTATTATTTTTGTACCTTAAATTTTCGTTTACTTACGACCGTATCAGAGAAATTAGTTTTTAGCTGATGAATTTTATGTATAATCAAGATGACTTTCAAAGTCATTTATATATAAGTCTTCAGCATTGTTTCACACACTGCTCAAAACAGACGAATTGGGTTCTTGTTGGTTTAAAATACATCGTCATTATAGACATCCTATTAATTAGTACTACATTTTATTTATAAATGATGCAGGGTACCAAATTTTCGTCATTATTATTTCCTAACTCATAAATACGCAAATATTGATAACGAAGCAAAAATAGACAAAAAGATTATAGGAAAACATGGTCAAGATCATTGCAATTAAATTGTTGATAAGAAATTTGATGTTGTACTTGTATAGGCATTTATACAAGTTGATAGCAATAGTATGTTTACAATCGTCAAGAATAATCTGATAACACATGCGTATTTAGCTCGCGACAGTATACGCGAATAAAGCTAGAATTCACAATTCTATACCGTTTATGAATGTGGAAATCTAATATTAGCAATTTATATTATGTGTAGATGTTGTTTACTATTTGCGACTACGCAGGCAGTATTTTTATTTGTGTATATCTACGACTTATAAAATTATGAATGGAAAAACTATTCTTTTTTTGGATCAGTCTCCTCAGTCTCCAAATTTACTCATTCGTAATGATTAATTATTATGGCCTGTTAGTTGTGTCTTATTCCACTGGCAATAGCAGACACAATATGTTCTGGCAATTTAATACAAAGTGATTGTAATACGTGTTGAGTGAAGAGTCTAATAGAGAACTTTTATAAACCAAATGAAAATGCAAGGTTAGGGTGACCGGTGATTAATATAGAATGAATGATGAACAGTTTTTAAAACGAATCTTTTATTTTTGTTATTTTATCACTTTTAGTTAAATTTAAAATATTACTTTAACAAAATTACAATAATATGAATAAATTTTATTATAACGAGTTCAACAAAATCATCTTCTTCTTCTTGTATCTCTTGGTTTTTCATATACAGTTTTGCCAGGAATAATTGCATAACAAGGAAGAGAAGACTTTTGACCTTTAACAGTAGGTTACAAAACACTACTTGGTAAATTAATGAATTCTTGCTTATCAAATCACGTTTTAATATAATCAAATCGAACCATATCCAAAAATATCTTACAAATTAAAAACTTAAATGGATTTATAAAATTATTGAAATATAAATAACAATAAAAATAAATTTAAATTAAAAATATTATGGAGTTAAAAATATAGGTAATTTATTTCAAACTACCCTGAATATTTTAAATAATTAATATAATGTAATCGGTATATTTTTATTAGCTTATTAAATTCGAGGATGGCTGTGAAATATAAAATAGATGTTTTACTCGTGTGTTTTTAAGAAAAACATTTATACGAGAACTTACTTGACATTTTGTAGCCGGGTGTAGTCTCGTATATGACAGTTCTAGTCACCTCTAATCACGAACTAAGCGCGCCCTTCGCGCAGTAAATGCAAGTAATGTGCTCGGCTGCTCGACCGAGGACCGACCAACCGCGACCTCTCCAAGTCCCCGCGATACCACACCGGCATTGTGTACTACTTTACGCACACATTGACTTAAAAAAGTCACCCACACATTCATGTCAGGTTGGGATTAAAGCGGTAATATTCTATCTATATAAAATATTAAATAAATTAAAACTAAAACTATATATAAGCAAAAGCATAAGCATAAACTATCAGATAATAAAATATTAGAAACAGCGTCTTTTTTTATACAAGCAACAATGGTTATAATATGGCAACGCAAGTACCAGCTGTTCATTGCGATCGATAGATGTCAGTGGGTGTCGCTTTATTTTCGATGTAGCCTAACGGTATCCGTAGTAAAATAAGTCGCTGCTTGATAGGTGGTTCTTCATGTCTTTCATGAGACGTGATCTTCGAAATTTAAATTATTATCAGAGGCAATGACTGTGAAAAAGATGTGGTTTATACCAGAATATGCTGGTGATCAGTTTGGTCCTTTTTATTTTTCCATTTAGAAAATTATTGATATTTATTCCAAAATGACATAGCCCAAAAACAGTGTTGTGTTTGTTTGCGGTGTTTCGGTGGTAACGATGGCCAACTCCCCGACTAGCATTGAGACGCAAATAGACAGTTTCTTGGAACAATTTAAAAGAAGTGCTTCGAAAGCCATGGAAGAACGTATGGAATGGCCTGATGGTCCATCGCCTGGCGCAGTCGTCAAATCACGCAGTAGCTGTTTTGCATTGGATTCTGCTGCTGGTGAGTGATGTTAACTGCTTTCAATGTACTAATATTAATTTTATGATGTTCAACTATTATTTCATAAATAAATTCACTTCTTTAAATAAAATATCAAGCAGTACTCTAAAAAACTGACACGTAATCTACGAGCTATGATTTGGCAAATACATAATACATTGTTACGATTATACTTACATGTTTTAACCGGATAACATTTTCGGCATATTATTATTTCACGCATATAAAACCTCATAAAAATCGTATTTCTTTAATAGTTTGTTACAAAAATAACATTTAAACCAAAATTATTGCATTGAAGTTCCTATTCTCTGCTTACGCGCCAAAAATGATTGATTTTGACATAATAACAAGTCGTACCTAGTAGCAATGATTACCATTAAGACGTTTAAAAATCACCATAATTATCAATAAACAAAACTAAGTATTAAATTATAATAAATTAGTATCCGCCTCTTTAAAAATTCTTAATTAATATTTCTTGAGAGCTATCTATATGTATAATTAATATAACATGGCCCTAGTTATAGTTATGTATATACATAATATTTATAAACCATCAAGAAAATCAACAAAATAAAGTGGACCTAATATTTCGATTTTTTATTTAAAATTTAAGATTATCTTATTCACTATCTTTAATCACTCATTTTAAAACGACAACATTATTAATAGATTAATAATGTTGTGTTTATAATTAGGTAAGCTTTACTTCTAGTTGATTGGATCTTTATTATTGTCTTAATCGACCAATTTTGTTGAAGTTTTTTAAAAAATACATACAATATAACCTGGAGTAATTACAAAGTGTACATATTTTTTCTTGTCGACGCAGCCGAATTCATAGGCTAATGTAGCACGGTAGTACTTATATTATATTTTATATGTATAATTATATGTGTGGTCTCGTGGAAGTTGAATGTACGCCTCGGTTCCACGCCGATGCGGACCCCTCATAAGACTCGACTCATTTAATAATATTTATTTTTATTTTATATAAATACATACAAATGGTTACAAATTATAGTAGCCATTAGGTTAAATTATGCAGTACGATTTCTACCGGAATGTCAAATAGATAGACGCGTAGCGTTTTGTAATTGCTAATTTTACTTATTAAAATGAGATTTGATCCTACAATATAAAATCTGTTATACTGCTAAGATATAAATTAAATGCACAAATATTCTTAATAATGTAACTAAATTGATATAACTATAATAGTAAGAGACCCCTTAAACTATTATTTTCGTTCCATATATATTATGACTTTTCGTTAAGATCGTGTTAAATTAATACATCATTTTTATTCAATTTATTATTGCATAACATATATAATATGTTTCACTGTAAATCATTAAAAAAACACGAAAATTATGCGATAATACGCAAAGCCAAATTTAAATTGCCGCACGTGCAGTTCGTAAAGACGGCGTCGATACGGAAACGTATCGCCTAGCTCCGCCAAGCGGCCGCGCACTGTACTAATGACGTGTTCTACGGCGTCCTCCGATTTTGTTCACGGAAAGTGTATCGCCATATTGCTTCCGTGAATTCAGTGAAATATTTGTACATTTCTCTCCAATTATGACTGTAATATCAAAATGAAGTGATAAAAAACAATCCACAGTTGATTGTTAATAAGTGGGATACGGTTTTAAGTTTCTCACGCATCGATTTGAAGTGAAAAAGGTAAGTTTTGTTCTTCCTTTGCTATGACTATATGGCCCAATATTCCACGGGAGTTCGATCCGCTATGCGATAATGAAACTTAAAAAACGCGATTAAGGTTAATAATTGCACGGTTTTTGTTATGTTTATTTACATGAATTTGAAAAGTTATCGCGGTTTTCTTAAAAGAATCTTGGGTTTATTAAAACATGGAGTCATGAGCGGTTGGGGCGGGTTAAAGTCGTGTCGCTCGATGGCCATTGTGCATACACGTATGTAAGTAGATACATGTGAAATGACATGAACGTTGGTTGTAGAGTAGCGTCGGCGTTACGATGTCTTTTGAGAAGATGGAAGTAGTCAATCCGGCTGAAAAAGAAGCTAGTGAAGTTCTGCATTCCTTATTATCTGTGGAACGGCGGAGTGTGGACAGCAAAGAGGCCATAATTGTGTCTATACCGTCGGACCAGAACGGTGGAGGAGAATACGGCGAAAGCGCCCAATGGCATACTCCAGTCATGGGGCAGCATTCTGTATTTGAACTTGGCTCACAAAATATGCAACAACACAACTATAATGGACATCAAGAACAGGTATCTCATCCTAGTTATTATCATGTTCTAACTGTAAGGATTGGTATGGACAACGGACTGTATCCATAATATTTGCATTGAAATTTGAAGCGTTTATATTGGTGTCTTAATGTTTTTAATGAAAGTATTTTATTAGTAAATGTTCTTAGAGGCAAATTGTATATTATTGGTAAACCAAGTTGATACTTTATATATAATTTTTTTATCAATATTTTAGGTTTTATGGCAAGGTCACACAATACAAGTTGAAAATGGTGATGCTAATATGCAAGGAATGCAGGCTCAGTACAGCTTGGAGTTTGAGACCAACGTGGAAGGCCAAGAAATGGATGTTGACACAAAACCAAAAATGGAAAAGAAGACTGTTGTAAAAAAAAAGAAAAAGGTTGCCGAGTCTGACAGTGATGAGGAAGTTCTTGGCAACACTTTAGAGGACAATCCAGAGCAGGTAAATTTGTTATATTTAAATTAATTTTGACAATTGAATTAAGTTTAAAATATTATCATAATGGCCCATCATTTGAAAAAAATAATTTCTAAAGAACATACTCAATTAAGTATAATAATGTTACAAGAGTATTTTAACTTTATTTACTATATGTTGAAATTATTGAATATAATCTGTGTAGGCTAACATAGTTAATGACCTATTGAATTATTTTTGAATGAAGCGATTCATTTGCTTATTATGTTAACTCCGATGTTACTTTGTTATTACAATACAATAACAATTGTTTCAAAATTCATACAATACAATGTTAAAGATTAACCATAGATTTTGTAAGATACAGAATTGATTAAAAACCTTTCTAACTTATTTGATCAACAAAGATCAATATAATAAATGCTAAACTTACACTTTAGAAATGCAGATTTATATCAGTGTTTACTTTTATTCCTACTTTGTATTGTTATTAAATGAATTAACTGCATAAAGTGTGATATAATCTACTTTACATTTAAAGGCTTCTTGTCAAGAGCAAATGCACTACTACTGATTTATTGAGTGTGTAATTTTTTGTTGCTAGAAAATTTTTAACTATTGAAATTATCAGTAGTCTTCTTAAAGTATTTAAATTTATCAAATTTTTGTGAGAACTTTGTTTTTATATAATATACTCATAAGATAATTAGTTCTTTCAATGTTTACTGTTATAAAGTTTGGAGTGGAGTTATAGGAAATTGGGTAACTGAAACAATAGCTAAATTTACATTCATTATCATTTCAGGTAAAAGAGAGACTAAAAAGGGGCTGTGACTGCAAAGACAATTGTTACCGAGGACTGAATCCTGAAGCAGTCTACCGACACCGTCTCAATATAGCTGAATTAACTAAAAGTGAACATGACATGTATTTGATGGGAATCACTATGGCCAGCTTAGCAAACCCAGCCGAGACGTCACGACATAAAGTCAGAAGGAGATTAAGAGCGTGTTATGTATATCAAGGGCGAAAGGTGTGTCTAGAAGCTTTCTTGTACCTGGAAAATGTTACTCATTATCAGTTAAAACGCATCCGGCAACATGTTATGACGCATGGCGTCGCCCCCCGCATACACGGTAACGTCGGCAAGAAGCCTTACAATACCTTCACATTGGATATTTATAAACATGCAACTAACTTTCTCAAGGAATATCTAAAACAACATGCAAGTTCACCAAAAGATGTACAACCATCTGGTGAGAGTGGTAAAAAGGGAAGCAAAACTGTTATTATACAAGGTGATTCCAGAAAGCATTTGTTTGAGGCGTACAAGGAGTATGGAGAAATATTAGAGCCGGGAGTGAAGCTCATGGGCTACTCAACATTTAGAGCATTCATGAAAGATCAGTTTCCACATGTTAAGTTTGCAACTAAAAAACAGGAATTATCTAAGGATGTTGTACCGTTCCGTAGTGGTAAATGTATGAGCTATGATAAGAATAAGGATCCCATAAGAATACAACAGGAGAAGGAGAAGGCCGAGGCCAAGAAGGCAGCTATAGAAGCCAAGAAGAAAGAGGAGCACGAAAGGGAACACCAGGCGCAACAGCAGGCCCAACAACAGCAGCAACAGCAACAAGTGCAGCAGCAGCAACAACAGCAACAAGTACAGCAGGTGCAGGTGCAACACCAACAGATGCAGAACCAGCCGCACGTTGTGATACACCAGCAACAACCGCAGCAGCAGCAGACGATGCAGCAACAAATGTTGGTGCCACAAGTGAGCCAACACCAGCAGGTTCTCACGCAGCAAGTCGGCGGCGTGCAGCAAGTGGCCCAACAGCATTGCGTCCAGCCTCTCGGAGTGTCGGAAGACAATGGACAGCCAGTGGAGATGGCCCAACAAGTGATACCTTTGGCTGTAGTACAACAACCCCAACAAGCGTACATAGTGACGCCGGTGTCGCACTTCCAGACGCGGGTGCAAGGCGCTTGGTACAGACATTGACAAGACACTTTGTTATCTGTGGAGTCACTGAACGCGGAACACAAAAGCACATACTTATAACGACCGAAGGTTCGAGTGCTACGGTTCCCATTACGACTACTTACGTGTAACTTTGGCAATAAGTTAGCAAAGATATTTAGACACCTTTTCAGTATTGATTGAAAACGGATTATACAATTATATGTAAGGATAATATTAATCATATTTACACTATCAAATTAGCAGTAGCTATGTATGTAGTTTATTTTATTATGGTTTGGTATGATTGAGAAGAGTGGGCGGGTGAGCTCCTACAGTAGATGTAAGTTGATAAAACATATGCAGCTAGTTATAATTTTAATGCAATCAAGACATTATTTAAAATAGTAACAATCATTAACTAAAATATATTTTTGTATAGACTTAAATTGTGTTGAAAAATGCAAGTTTAAATCAAGTAACATTGATCACTTTATTAATTATTGAAAAATTTATGTAACAAGTGTCATATTAAAAATGTCAATATTAAATTTTAAATGTGGTTTTAAGGATTTTAGGATTTTAAAAAGAATTTTATTTATTTGAATCTGTAAATTATTTTTAAAATGTAATGAATTATAGATTGATTAAAAATGCATTTTAAAGGATCTTAAACGGTTTATTATACATTATTATTTAGTAATTATATTGATATTTGTATATTTTTTATAACATCGCCCGGCTATTCTTCTCAATTGTCAGTTTGGAGTGCTCATTGAGTTTTAGACAGTCTTTTGTAGACTTGTATGTATTTAATCAAGTTTTATTGAATATTATTTTATAGTTACGTCGCTCATCACAACATGTATTAAGTTCAGTTACAAATGAAAGCAGTGCCTTCATAGAACTCGGATGTAATTCATAGATACGGTTTATAGTTTAAAGTGTTTAGAGTTTAACACTAGTGATATGGTTCTGAAGCTATACTTTGCCATAGCAAATAATACATATCACAAGGTTTCGAAAAAAATGAAATCGTTGCGACTCTTTGGTGAAGCTAAATCTCTTGATATTTGTAAAAGTTGTAATTAAAGTATTGCCAGTTACATAATTACTTCCAGAAATTTAAAATTGGAAGACAAGTACAAAATATTGCAGTCTTGTTTCATCTCTCTTAGTGAATTCACCAGGACTGATTAATTTGTAACCACTTAAAGTAATGTTTTGAATTACTTTGAAAAGATTTTATTGTTTATACACTTGGTTAAAACAGAAAATAACAGTACTGAACTTGTTTTAAGTAAAGTTGAGAAACTAAATATTTTTTTAAACTAATAATTTCCATTTCATTAAATAGGTTTTAACAAACTGTTACCAACCATATATGATAAAAATACCCCAAACATACCCACCTTAATATAATGTTTAATTCTAATAAACATTTACTATTACAATGCCTGCCTATATAGTACAATAGATACCTAAATCACTCAATTTTAGAATAGCGTGAGCTATATGCATAGTAAGTAATTCTTTTAATCATTTATTTATGTATATTTATAATTTATAACTTAAACAAGTCCAGGTACTGTAACCGTGTAGGTCGTGTCAAAGTTTATTATCGTTGTAAAGTCCACACGAATCCCATCGCAATTGTTCCCAGTCTCCCTTCGTTTTACCACACTTGATTTTATGGTCCACGTAGTCTCGTATTCGAATCCCACTTATAACGGTAAATAAAGTATGACACGACTTTGAAAACTATAATTTAAAATTATGTAATCAATATGAATTGAAAAACAATTTTATTTGTAATCTCTTGTATTTTGATCTAAGGTTATTTGTAACTAAGTATAAGGATATAACCGTTCAGTAATAACTCGTAGAAAGTACAGAAATGTGCCTAGAAAATATGCTTATTCGTATATTTTTATAGTGCGGAGATTTGTAGATTCGAAGCTGTCGCTACTACATACTTTTTTTGACAATAAGGATTTTGTGCTGCCACATTGCAATTTAAAAATTTATTATGTTTATAACAGTTTATTATTATTTTTAAAAAGTTTTAAAATGAGATTTATCAGCTAACAAGGAAAGAACGACGTGCTTCGAATCGTAGTATACTACAATTAGAATATTCGGCGTAATGTTCCAAATTTTTTAAACGTAGGAAGACATGATGTGATAGAAAAATAAACTTTTTTACGCTACTACGATGTCTTTTATTCGTTATTACGGCGACAATCGGATTAAATTGACGTTTATTGGAGCAATCACAACGGCGTGAAACTAAATAATTTGCAAGCATAAGTGATTGTTATAAATTGGGGTTGAGGACTTCGAAGGTCTGATCTGGATCGCACCCACGCCTGGTTGCCGGAGATTGTCGGGGGTGTGCGTTTGTTGCACTCGCACTTGTTTCATTGCTCGGGCCGGAGTACTTCATTAAATCTCCGCGACAATTTGTAAACAAAACTCATTGTTTCGTCCTCAATCGGACAGTTTGACGATGGCTACTTGACTTGGCGCGCGCGTTGTCAACTTTCCGCTCGGTGACCTCTCTAATATGAAGTTTTGGAAGTGCTGCTCTAAGCGAAATCGACGCGAAAATGGTACGTCTGCCTTGAAATGTAACACTTGAAATTTTTGTTTTCAACACAATCTAACTTTTAAATTATATTTTGTCACTGATCTTTGTCAAAACAACGATTCTAAACGCTACAAAATTATTAATTATAATTTATAAGCTTCAGTAATCAACCTGTCATTACTTTTGGGTTAGAAATTGTAACCTGTTCGAGACATTTTCTACCTACTTCATTTATGTAATCCTACACTAGGGCAATAATTTGCGACAGTTACATTCCTAGTTCCTTCACACAGAATGGACGTGAATTTAAGTGCCTATGGTAAATTACATTCTTATCTTTTCAAGAGGTACATACCGAATGCTATTGTGTTACGTAAATTACATGTTTGAAAAAACATTGGAAAAAAATATTCCCTTAATGGTTGACATTGTGGATATAAAATAGAAATGACGAGACGATTCGTTACGTTTTAATAGTCTCGATGCATCAAATAATTATTGTTATTTGTTAGGTCTAATTTAGAAATAATGTACACAAAAACTTTATTAAAAATTTCACGGTCCTTTGTTTGGGTATAAACGGTGTTGATGGGCGCTTGCATTATTATATTGTTTACGTGATTAACTTTTAACTAGTTGTTAAGCTCATTGAAGTCACTTATAAAGCGGGGTGGAAAGAACAATGAAGCTTCAATTGGTGAGTGTTATTTTTATTTTGTCGTTTAAGTCGTATGTTATATTCCCTTTTTGTAAATAATCATAATACCTCATTAAATTTAGCAAACTACAGTCAAATAAAACAAACGGTCGATAAAAATCTACTTAATAAATAAATATTTTTTTACTCTCTAAATATTGGTTATAACTTGTAGGTAATGTCTCTTGCTATAATTTCCAATGCTTCTATTAATGGTGCATATTGACTTCTTTAATCTTTTTCAACGTCGTCGCTTCCATATCAAATCACAAATTTCAAAAAGGAGAATGCAGTAATAACTTTGGCACTTAATAAGGTATTGCGTGGTGTTGCCAATAGCATGGCTCATTGGCCAATTGTTATGCCAACTGAGGCTTCTCTGTCGGCTTTTGTTTGCAAAATAATTTTCCTGTAAGTCATCTATTGTCTACTGTCATAAAATATCCTTGTAAAAGTGTCCAAATGCGGGTCAAATTTTGTGTTCGTCAATCAGGCACCGACACAAAAAAACTTGTCAAGGGGTCAAATTTAAGATTGTAAAGGTCTCAAAATGCATAATTTTTTATTATTATCTTAGGTGACCTTATATGTTATGGATGACCAAATTCGCTAGGGTTTTATACGTCGTAAGTAGCATATTTCTATGGCTAGCATTCAGAACATTTTCTTGATCGTCAAACTTATTTGGCCTCAAGGTAACTGCCGTTATTATCCCCGAAGGATCAACTATCGACCGCCACTGAATTTTACGGACACTATAACAATGGCATTGGATCCGCACAGGAAAAGACACGTACGTTTCTGAGTACATAAAACAATGGATAAGTTATGAAGTTATAATTAATTATGTCAATATAAGGCGGCTTAGCTTGTTTTGGTTTATTAGGTTTGATTTTATTGACTAGTTTACCGATGAAGGAAGACATTCAAAGTGTCTTATTGAGGGAATAATGAATGTCTCATGGAGTTGAAAACTAACAAATTGGAATGAATTTTTCGAAATTCTTACGTGTATTTTTTAATGTTCTGTTGAAATGAACACCATTTTAGACATTCTTAAACGCGGGTCAATCGTGGCTTTATTTTCCATTCGTTTCAAGTTTTAAGTGTAGGTTGAAGTTTAGACTTCATAGTATATAGTTAGTTAGTTTTAGACCAAAAATTAATTTTTGGTCTAAAACTAACTAACTATATATTCCGGTATCGGTTAGATAGTTACTAACTAGTCTTTAAATTAAACCGCCCACCCGGTGTGCACTAATTGCAATAGCACATAAAATGTAATAGAATACAGAGCGGATACATCCTAATGGAAACTAAATAGGTGCAGAGGTGTTTGCATTACACGTTATAAATAGTGCACGAAGCCAGACGTAAACATTATAAAAATCTAAAAACAACAGCCAAGTGCGAGTCGGACGCGCGCACGAAGGGTCCCGTACCATGTTAATTTATTTTTTTAGCATTTGTTATAGCGGTAACGGAAACATTGTGAAAATTTCAACTTTCTAGCTATCACGGTTTATGAGATACAGTCTGGTGAAAGACAGACAGCGGAGGCTTAGTAAAAGGGTCCCGTTTATACCTTTTGGGTAAGGAACCCTAAAAAAGACTGCTTCACACAAATCACTTTTTACTTTTATGGATATTTTTTGCATTATATGCACTAATTCTAATTTAACTGAATAAATAATGACGCTACTGCAACTGATATAAACGTACTATATAACTGAAATACTTAAGGATTTTGGAAGAGCGAAGAGTAATGAGAATATGTGTTTAATAGATTTTCAATAAATAACATTAAGTTAACACGAAAAAATAAATTATAATGATAACAATACAAAATAATTGCATTAGAAATTCTTATCTTAATTAGGGTAAATGGGGCTTTTATAAATTAGGATACTCACAGGTAAAAAAGTGCTCTACATAATTGGGCGAATGGATCCCGGATATCCCGTTCTAAATAGTTGTTAAAATAAACAGGTACATATGAAATAGATACCTATCTTTCACTTGAACGTTGAAAAGTTTTCTTGCCCGACAATTACACCAACACATACCTAATCTATAATTAATATTATAAAGAGAAAAGATTTGTTTTTTGTTTGAATGGAATAGGCTCCGAAACTACCCGACCGATTTGGATGAAATTTTGAAATTTTGTACAGAGATTCTTTGAAAACCCAGGAATGACATACGATAGTTTTATCCCGAAAATCATACGGGAACGTGATATATATACGCGGGTGAAAACTCGAAGCACGGCTAGTATCTTGTAATTTTTCGTCTAAATAAATGGGCCAAAAAGACTAGGAAGGTAAAAGAATAGCTCTAGGAATTAACATAATTTGTTAAATATTCACACGAAGTATTATAATTTGTAGGCTCAAAATGAGACAATTGTGAATGTTCTGTTTTTTATGAAAGTCCTAGGAATAGTCCGTTAAAACGTTATGTTTTACGGGTATCTAATAGGCCATGAATGTAATCTTCATTGAACCTCGAATTTGGTAATATTTTATTAAAGTCCGTGTTTAACAGCTTAAAATTAATCCAATATAATACTATTATTAGTTAGATACTCTGCAAATTGCAATTGAGTTTTTTGAATAGCATTTTCACGAGGAAACGGATATTCTAGATTTATAACTTAATTAGAGATCTAATACTTTGTGCTGACAAATGCAGTGTCGCTTTATATGCAGGATTTTCAGTCACACGATATGTTACACCGATCCTATTACGGCTTTTCAATATAAATAAAACCGCAGCGTGTGAAGAGTTAATAAAGACTTCCTACAATAGTTTAGAAGTTAAAACCCAAATTACTAACAACAGTTAACACTATTTGTGTCCGGCCTTTTGTTTACGGAAAGGAACAATATTCGTAATGCTGTTATTGTATCTTATTTTCTAACTTCAAGTCCAAGATGTTCATTTAGCACCCACCGACTATCGACAACATTTTGACGCAGCTGATGTGACGTTTATCAAATGTTTTCGTCACATGCAGATCAAGATTACATCACAATAGCTGCAAAGTATAGTAGATGTAGGCCGGCGAGGCGGGAGGCACGGGCATCCCATTGCGGAAGGACGTCGGCCCGCCAACGCCAGTCCGCCACAGTCCGCGCTCTGTCATCGCAGTAACCGATGCGCGCCATTGACTCGTTCGCGCGCGAACGTTATTCGTATTTTGAATTTTGTTTAAATTTGGAAGCGGTTGTTCGTTAACGGACGTGAATGTACCAGGCAGTGCTATGAAAATACGTTTTGAAGTGCCTAACAAATTGGAAATCATCTTCGGCCGAGGTAGCACGTACTTGTACCGCCTATATTGTTTGTATACCTGCATGTTAATCGTTCACTTACCGGCTTTACCATGTGACCAGCGATTTACCTCACGTGTGGTAAATACGCACTGAAGACAAAGTGCAAAAGGTTTTGTTGTTAAGATCAGTATCACATTTACAAACCATAGTTGTATCTACTCATAATTATTGTTTAGTTTTTAATAATAAAAATTGCGCCCTTGCAAATTAATGACTCTACATTTTGGATTTACAGTTGGAAAATATCTAGAACTAAGGATGGACAAGTAATGCATTCAGCCAAATTACCATAATTTTATATTTAACATATGTTATAACTTATAAGTTATAACCAATTAAAAACTGTTATCTTCGAAAAGTAAATACATTGCGTTCTTAGTTTACCGAAGTTACGAAGGTTTATGAGTTATGACGTGAATTGTTTTGAAGTAAACATTGTATGCCTTCTGTAATATAACTTGATATAATGAACATATCACTATGTATGTATGTAGAAACTGTTTGCAAAGCGGGCTTATTATTAGGTTACTCTGTGGGAGAACAAAGCCCAAGGCAATGTGATGTGGTGCACGATATTAATTATTACGATTAATGTGTTGCATTCTGTGCTATTATTAGTGTTGGATAGAGCTGAAAGGAAATAAAAAAGGTCAAATGCATATGACTAGGTTTAGATATTAGGATTAGACGATTTAAGCATAGGTCATCGTAAGTCATACCTGTTTTTGTAAAATATCAATGTTTTTGTAGAATTTAAATAAATATTAATTTTAAAATTTATTGTTTAGTACAATCTCCAAGATTTTTTCCCTTAACTACGTAAAACTGAATACAAATTCAAATTCAAATTGTTTATTGTTCATATGTTACAATGATCGTTCATGATGTACATAATACACTGTTGGCGATACATTAGTAACATATACCCTGAAAGGGCTACAAAGCGGTTTATCTTTTAAAATGAAGACAAAAAGTTTTGGTCGGTGGGTGGATGTTGAACTCTTAATTCTTATGTGTAATGAATCTTTGAAAGACATGTTGGTCCAGTTTATAGATCGTCAATATTCTGAAAGTAGCAAAAATCACTCATGATATGAAACCCGTTTATGTAGATTGTTGTTTTTTTGTACAATTGAAATACCAGAGAATATACCGGTTTTAGCTATAGCTAATGATATAGCTGAATAAAATTTTTTGACAAGTCCACGTAATTGCATTTTTTTGATTACTTACTGCAAAAAAAAACTAAAGATTGAATGGCTTTTGAGGAAGAACAATTTATTATAATATAATAATTTTTCCACGATATAATTTTTGGATGTTAAATATGTTTATGAATGCTATATAACTTTCCAATAGAATATTTATAATGTCACGAGACTATAGATATTTAATTATTTACTAATCGTTGTCAATTGTCATGCTCGATAGCATTTATAATTTATTTTTTTTTAAAGTTTAAAGCGTTTTCTTTACGTAATTCTTACTTATAAAATATAATTTGTACAAAAAATATAGGTACCTACGTTAAATAATCACATAAAACAAATTTTACTCTTACAATTTTATTTGGATGTATATTAAATTATTGCAACGCAGTAAATATTCAAATATAAATGTAGAAAATTTTTTGTCTGGGGATCGAAATTACGCCGAGGCCAAAAATTATAGAAGGCACGTGAAGAAACTTAGGGTTTTATTAACTTAGGCTGTTTGCATCTGGAAGCCATTGCGCCATGCTGATGAGCTGACCTGAAATAGAATAAAACTCAATTGCAATTTTTGTGAAAAGTTTTTTCGTTATAACAAGTTTCGCACAACGTACAGCAAATATTAGAACGAATTAAAAAATTAACAATTGTAAAATGGAAACTAATTTAGTTAATACGAAATTATATCATCCGTAATCCATCTCTCTTCAGCTTTTCTAATAGCATTACCAATACACAACAGAAAATATAGGCCTTAATAATTCTGATTTAGATACGAACTTAACCACCAAAGGTGTATTCTATATTGTTATTTGTTATACGGTCGCTAAAATCCTCAATATTATGAGACATAGTTTTTATATGCCGATTGTTCAAGCCAAACATCATGCTAAACAGGTTGTTGTTCAAGGCATAGCTTTTTTGCTCAAGTTTTAAAATTTAATAGAATTGTATATTGCTGCCGTAGAACTAACCTTAATGACCGTACCGTTGAGAATTTATAAGCATTGTATAAAATGAAGTCCCGTGTTCTCGATAGGAGATGAATGTTATAGTTAATATGTTATAGTTCGAGACACGTAGGCGATTCCAATTCTTACCCTAGGAACACCGGATCTCTCGGTTATAACGTCTAACGCGCTTACAACAGAATCGATGAGGAGGTCAAACATAATTGGTCCATTTTTTTAAGTTTAACGGTTGCCACGCACCTGCCGTACGCTAAAAGGTTCTGACAGGGGCCAGATGCGTTTAAACGATAAGTATATTTGCTATCTATTGCTGCCCACATATTTTACATCTGGGATCCTATCGCCTAAGATATAAGCACTTTTTTAAGGTATAACTTTTAAAACTTACATAATTTTGTCTCTAAAGTCTAAACCCAAACATCCTTATAAACTTTCGCTTATATAAAATGAGTATAAAATCATCGACTCGAAATCCATATCACCTATATAGCCCCATTTCCCTTTGTTGAATAAGCTTATGCGAGTGGAACCTATTCAGAGATAAATACGATAGTGGCATAACATACATGCCCTCATTTTAATATTGAAAACATTGCTGATATATTCATTTTCATTAAACGTGTTTTATCTTGGTAAGCTTGCCCGAGGAGCCTACGCTATTAATATTTTATCTCACACTATGTTTACTGGTATAAGGAGCTGATAATGACATCTATGAAAATTAATTTGATAAGTACGTTAGTTTGTGATTGTGACGTTTTATAACGCATAACATGGCAATTGTCAGGGAATTTGTTCGCATTTTTTAAATCTCATTATACATATCTAAATATTAACATACTCTTCTATACTTTATCTTAAACTGTTTGATAGATTGTTTTGTTGTCGATAAATTTTATTAAATGCAGACCGATTCGCATTTCTGAAAAAAAGATAAAATCAAAAATATGTTATAATTTGGACTACTAAACAATATACATATTATAAGTCAAGCCCTCCATAAAATGCGTAACAATTAATAGCTATAGATAGAAGTGACTAAAGTTAACAACTCTGTCACTCTAGCGCGGAGAACATTCCATCTTCCTGAAAGGAATTAACGGTAGCTCTAGATGTGTCAATACAAGTTCGAGGTTTGACAGGCTTGATTGAGTTTGCGTCAATTCGTTGTAACTCTTGGAGTTACATCGCACTGGTCGAGATCGAATTTGGTTTCAATCTAGGTCGAGTCTTCTTCCAGGCTTTTTAGATGCATTTCAAACTGGTTATTGTTTTTCCTATCATCACCATCGTCATCATTTTATCTGTAAGATAAATTGATTTGATAGATTACAAAGAAATTCTCTGTTAGAAATAATCAAAATAGTTTTATGATAGAAATAAATAAATTTACCCAGTATTTACATTAACATACATACTATCACTAGATATATTTAGGAACATTTAAACACGAATTACGATGATATAGCGGATATTAGACAATATTGATCTTTTATGATCGTATTATACACGAATAGCATCATAAAATATGTATAATACGTATTTCTCGCTTAACATTGCCCTTAACCTCAATGGCGGCGACATATTATAGCATACAAAGGAAAGTTAATCACGACTTCGTATTTGTATATAAACTTTTGTCTTCTTTCTTCGTATGCTCTTTATGTGAAGAGATTGTGTTATATGTGTTTGTTACGCTACAGTAAACAACTGAACTTATCTTTTTTGTATTTTAACGATCATGTTTTTTTGTATTTTGATTATCTTGGACTTTGATTTGAGGACACCTATTTATATTTGGGCATATTATATTCTCGTTTCGAATGTACCTCAACATTTAAATATGTATATACAATGAATGACTAGTTCATATTTTATACATACTAACAAATATATTTTGTGGCATTGGTACTTATTGGAACTTTCGAAGCATTGTTTGCTAAGGTTACATATTTATGTTGTGCTGGAATTTTAATTTTGATGTTAACATTTTTCTTTTACTTTTCTCCACTAAGGTCAATAACTGCGCGTACATTGTGTATCATTATTCTGTTTTACGCAGTTAAAATATTTATCACAATATATTTTCTAGACATTCGTCAAGGCTGAAGAACAATGGTATCGTCATTTGCGTCACAAGTTCATGACAATTGATTTAAAAATTCATGTGTTAGCTTTAAAAAAGGGTGAGCGCCGTGGATAGATAGAATTAATATGTACCATGCATGACATTGAAATTGATACCGCCAATAAGGAGCTAACATATAAAGACACAGCTATCCAAAATTGTTTTTCTTTGATGTAAGAATAACTTTGCCGCTTCATTTATTTTATTTAATTATAAATTTATTGCGACCAACAAGAATCTAATCTTGAACATTTTTTTTAACATTCTGCAGACATGGACGAATGCAATGCGCCATTCATCAAAAACGGTTGCAGTACCTACTTTAAAATGCATATTTTTTATGTTCCATTTCATTTGGAAATCAATACTATATGTTCCGAGTCTGTTATGAAGGTGAGAAAAACATCTAGAGAACTTTCCGAGAAAGTGAAACGTTTTGCATAGCAATTTGTTTACTAATGACACTTCTCATTAGAGAAATTGCTTCATGATCACATGTGTTAAGTGAACGCTAGTATTTCTGGCAAGAAAAACCAAACGACGTCTCAGGTAGATTCATTAAAAGTAAGTAAAAATAATAACGAACCGAAATCAAAAGCATAGAGATATATTCATGCTATAGTGCCATATGGCTAAAACTAAAAACTAATATCATACATTTAAGCCCTCTGTAGTGTCTATATATAGTAAACTTCGTAATCAGGAGTGTTAAGCCCCTTTGAGGTAGAGAGGGTCAGAATAGATAACATTTATTAATATATAACACGGATGAGCTATCAAAATTATGTAGCTCCGCGGACGTGTTAATCCACAAATCGCAACATATTATACGTAATTAAAGTAACAAGTAGGCTGTTAATTCATTAGCATTTGATGTCGAAACAATGCTTACACAGTGTAAAATTGGTCATCTATCATTGGCCTATCGTCTGACGTAAATATTTGACTTTGCACCCAGACACTTCGCTAAAACATGCTTAGCTAACTTTATTGAGTACTGAAACGTGATGAGCAAAATGAACTACATATCCCTCGAGATGAATAAGAGGCTGATGTAGCTTAAACGGAGAGGAAAATGGATTTTTCATTTCATGATGAATACTTCAGTGCACAATGCAGTTGCGACTGAGTCAGTCCTGATACGAAAGGAGAAATATTTTAAACATGTCCTCGATTTGGAGTTGTTCTTTGTCAAGATATTCTATGCAGTGAAGTGTTTTTATCTTGGGTGCTCGTGATACTTTATCTACATCTGGTGTTTTGATATAGATTGATAATCGCTCAAAAAACCCTTGTGCATAAAATGTTTAGTTTACGTTCGTAATAATTTGTAGCCCAAGTCTAAAAGACGCTGATTTTTGAATACGTTTTTATAAGACTGGACGTACTTATGGTACTTTGTAAGGGAATACAAATCCATAAGAAACCTACAAAATGCGTAGGCCATTTAAGACACCATGAACAAAGCCTTTTACGTTATAACTTAAAGATTAATCGATACTTGACTTAGGTAAATAATGCAGCGATATATGTGATTTCTTCTTGGTTTCACTGAAATACTCCTTGCGTGTTCAATTTATTCGGTTTTAAAAGTAATTGAATAATCGTCTTAATTTTTGTTGCTGTTTTGCTGGACACTGATATTGATTGTGATTTTGTATAGTAATTAAAAAACAGCCAAGTGAAAATTTCAGCTTGTATCTCAAAACCTTATAGTGAAGAACCCGATAAAATAGTCTACAACAACTATGGCGGTCTTATTATTAAAATATTGTATAAGTTAAAAATTCGTAACTTACTATAAACCGAGTGATTTACATTTTTATGTAAATTCTGCCTTTACGGAAATCGAATTAGGTCGCGTTCAGCAGACCCTCTGGGCAGTAGCTTCTTGTCACCGCAACTTCTCAGATACAAGAAAAATGTACTTATTTTAATCGAATACGTTTAATGTTTATATTATGACCGCTAGTTCAGTTTTATGTAGTTTTACATACGTACAAATACGGTACATACTTCACTAGAAGAGCTTGATTATCTACTCTTTAGTATTGTCACAGATAATATAATACTATACTAAGTATTGTAAAGTATTTTGTAACATTATTTTCCTTTTTTCTGTTTTCCTCTTATTTTGTTAAATTATGCGCTAATTTACCCAACTGTATATTTGTATTCATTTCTATTTTATGCTTAAATGTTAAAAATATAGCGAGTAGTTAGTAATTATAGAAGTGTACTTACAAAAGACATAACCATTAAAAATAGCTATTATTTTCGTAAAGTAGTAGTAATATAATTATTATCCTGAGTCACTATGAAGAACAAGTTTGAAAATGACAAACGTGTGAAGTTTCCCACGAATTCGTTTAAAACTTCCAGATTATTCGATGCGAAATTTGTTCTGTTTCCAATATTTTAAATTCGTGAAATATCGCACTGACAATAGCCCTAGTATTTAAATGCCTGAACTTCATTGTATAATTATCAGTTAATTAAATCCTTGTTATCCATTATGATAGTAAGTTATTATTACTTTCCGTTAAAATATATGCTCTTATCCAGTAATTACTGTAAGTTAATATCAGTTCCAGTCTGATTGTCGTCATTCCGGTGTTTGGCACGGTTTGAGATTCAACAGACGTTCCAATACCTGATCGCTTTGTCCCAAACAATGTTACCGAACCTGTCCTAAATTCCTGATTCCCTGGTACTCGTGACCTTGTTCTCAAGTAACAAAATTATTTAGTACCAGATAAAGTCCGTAAATAATGATAAGGTTATATAAAACTTTGACATAACCCTCACTATTCATTAAAATCGAATTTACCTTAATCGTTTCTAATTAAAGATTGAAATTCGTCATTATTACTATTAACGGCGGAGAATTAAAGTTATAAACGGTTATTGAACTGTTATTTACCCTACTTTGTAGAGGACGGATGTCGAAATCTTAAAATCCACATTTATCTCATCCACGGAAGGCTATCTGCCAATAACCGGCGATAATTCTCACATTTTCGGTTCTGACTTTAGAACATCAGCTGCAGTGAAGCGTGTCTAACGTATTATTGGCATTTAGAACTTTATTCTTTAGGTAAAAAGAGTTATGTGCAGCATAAGTACAATAAGCGTTGTAGGTTTTCTAAGGTCAAGGGTGTGTGTGTGATGTCGGAGCGTGACAATACTAGTGTTAGTGTAGCGAATGGCGCTTGCTGTCGCGTGCGCCGAAGCATGCAGTGTTTTGGATTCCACGGTAATGCCTTTACAATATTTTAAGCCGTTATGCATGAGTTTAGATAGAAACCACCACGTGGATCGCAATGTGATTTTATAATTTTGTTTACAATCGAGTTTGATCAAGAGAGTAGGTATTGCATTTTATTTTACGTGTTATAAATCATTTAGTTTGGTTGTCAAATGTCTTCGATTTGAGAACAAGCGTCGCCGTTTATCTTGTCTAAACGTTACTTGTTGAATTGTTCCGCGTTAATTATTCAAATTTAGACTAGATTAGACTATAATAGCCAATTAACATGTAAATGTAGTTATGCAACAGTAGGTAACATTTCGAGAGTGTAAATCATCATTATGATCAATAAATTTTGTGAAAGTACTTGAGATCTATAAGTGTATCTCCTATGTCGTATGCGTTATCTTCAGCATTTTATAATGAAGAATGTTAACAAATTTTGATTTTTAGCATTTCATATTGTTTTTTTTAACTAAAAAATACTGTTGAAAAAATTATTTTGTTACGTCAATTAGTTTTTGATTTATAAGCAAAACAAGTCGTAACCGCCCGACGCGGCGATTGCGGCGGTGTGACGTCATAAAACAGACAGCTCATGCGCTCGCTATAGCGCGCTAGTAGCGCTAGGCCCGCGCGGCGTCTGTTTTGTGACGTCACAAGTGGTCACGCGACTTTAGCGGAACTCGAAAGTTTAAAAGCTTATAAAATGAAAACTACTTGGTATTTTTGACTGCAACAAAAAACAGTGTATTTGTATAGGTATAACCTATACTGTAACAAACTTTAAACCTATTTGGCATACCTAGTAACATTCTCCATTACGTATAATTGTAGGTTATCCGCAATTTGAAAGCAATTCAAATTACTTTTGAATTCAGTCGTTGACTTAATTTTTATGTAATGCGGTTTAAAATCGAAAACAAATATGAGAATAATGGAGTAAGTCATAACTTATAATATTTCATAACAAAGAATAACAATAGGAACAATTTTTTCCCACCTTCAAGTGAGAGAATGGGGCTGAATGCAAGTTTAGCATAATTCTTTCAGGGCTACCATTTTAGATTTTTTCGCGTTGCAATTAAAGTTAAATTAATTAATATAGAAATGTTTTTATGCATTAGTGATGTAGCGAACATTGGCATGTTCAAAAAATAACATCACTAATATTTGCTGGTAGACGTCTCTTCTTTTCCTCATTTTCAATTTTAATTAGCTTATTGTCGGTAGCTGACAGGACATACTATTATAATATGTATTTTTGTCTGTATTGATGTTGGAAAAGTTTATATTGAGGTTTTAGAAAACACATTGCATTAATTTATAATTAAAACGACTGATTATTTGTTTTTTACTCGATCGGAAAATTATATTAACTTCAAAATCAAAATAATTATATAAATAGATAGAAAGAAAGAAAAACACATGTATTATGATTTTTTATTCTCTCAATACAGCTGAATCGTCAACCCTAGTCCAATCTGCGACACGGTAGTTGTTAAGATCATCTGCAGATTCGCGACGTCGTCCGTTGCGACCGCCGCGCGCGCACCTGGACAATATTTATTATTACCTTTTACTTCGTTTGCTTCGGTTTGTGTACTTTATGTCGAATAGTGATTTGGAAGTGCCTCAAGTGAACTTTAGTGTGGTCCGGAATTAAATTAAATACTGTCATTAATACGCGATAGTTTAATTGCGAAATTAGGATTAAAAGTGCCGCAACTGACAGATGAGATTTTGGAATATTTTAAAGTGATTTTTGGTTCGGTGTTTGAATCGATGGTATATTGTTTGTACGTGACGACAACTAAAATCACTGCTATATCAGAATTTAAACTGCGATATTTTAAAGGATATCTTATGAAATAATATTTTTAAATTTTGTTAAAAAAACGTTGTTCTGACTTTCTCAATTTACTCTGACTTTCTCTCATTAATTGTTTGTGTTTGTGATTCTCGTAAAACCAAGGATTCTGAATGTTTCAATTTAAAAGGATCTTCCTACTCATGCGATTCAACTTGTTTAGGATCCAGAAACTAGGCAAGTATTAGCATTTAGCTTTATGATCTGTACTAATAGTATAAAGAGAAAATATTTGTGCTATTGTATGTATGTAATATGTAAGTATGTATGTTTTATCACAAAACAAACGGATTTCAAAAATTCTTTCACCATAATTGCAAACGCTTTTTACAAGATATTATGAATCCATAGGATTCCGCACTAGTGAAACTGTTGTAAATAAAATAGTAAAATTTTGAAAAACCATAATATTATTATTATTCAGGGACATTTAACACTACGCCATCTAGTCCCAAACTAAGCAAAGCTTGTACTCGTGGGGATCGAACCCACACCATCGGGCGCAATAAACCATTGTCATATCCGCTGCACCAATTGGGTCGTCAATAATTAATTGACTACGTTATAGAAATGTTATAAAAGAATTCGCTCTAATTAAAGAATGCAGTAATAGTTAAAGGTTAACATACTTGAAAGTTTAACAGTCACAAACGATATAACAGTTATGTTTAAGGGTTTCGATAAAAAAGATAACAATACAATCATAATTGATACGCGACATGTGTTCGATAAAAATAATATTAGTCATTTGAAAATACCTTATATTAGTTATTTATGTTAGACTTTATAAAGATCTTTTCATCATTATTACATTCCGAGAGCTAGGACCATTTTGGGTAGGTGTTAAGGAGGTCAACAGTTCCAGGTCGGTATATTATAAGAGAGCCAACTAACAAGTTTTCAGCTTGCCTCAAACACCTCCTCAAAGAATATTTTCGGTTGAACACTTAACGTGTCTTTTAGAATTCGAAATCGTTTTATATATTACTAGCTGAACTCCGCGGATTCACCCGTTTCCCGTAGGATTTTCGGGCTGAAAACTTTCCTATATAAAAAATAAAAATCCTATGTCATTCCTGGGGTTTCAAAGAATCTCTGTACAAATTTCATCCAAATTGGTCCTGTAGTTTCGGAGCCAATACAAACAAACAAACCTTTTTTCTTTATAATACTAGTATAGATTACTTCTATATAAAATCCTCACTACGCCCTTCTATACAGGCACATTTGGGAACATCTGAATTGTACTATATTTAATTTATTTAACACTAAAAAGTCACGTTATACAAATAACCTACTGTCTCCTAATCTCATTACCCACGACTAGATTACAATGTCTGTCTAAAAATGTAATAAACAGACAAAAACGTTATGTAAATCCATCAGATGCTATTTACTGCGGAAATCGTTTCACATCACTGCACAATGCATATGCAGCAAGTGTCGTTTTACATCCGTTCACAAACAGTTAAAAATACCAAAAATCCTACTTCCTACTAATATTATAAATGTGAATGTTTAAATGCTTTTGCGTCAATCACGCCGTAACTACTGAACGGATTTTGATGAAATTATTTACAAGGATAGGCAGAGGAAATCAATTAGGTCATAGGATAATTCTTATACGAATTAAATGAACGAATAATTTTTCAAATCCAGTACTTTCGGAGCCTAATCAATTTAAACAAAAAATCAAATCAATCTTTATAGTTTATACTTTATAATCTTTCATCTTTCCTCTTTAGGGCAGAAGTGCCAATAATATCTATACATATAATAAAACAGTAACCGAACCATTTCTGTACATTGAATATTTTTCAAAAAAAGTAATTGGTATGCAACATGTATGTTCTATAGATACCAAAACCATGGTTAGAATTTTTTTTTTCTGTTTGTCTGTTTATCTGTTTGTCTGTTTGTCTGTTTGTCTGTTTGTCTGTTTATCTGTTTGTATGTGCGTCAATCACGTAATAACCACTGGGCAGTTTTTGATAAAATTTGACATGCTGATAGATCAATATTAGGTGCAAATTATAGGCTACATTTTATTTGAAAAAAATTATTTTAGGGGTGGCTCTCCATACATGTAAACGGAGGGTATAAAAATAAATTCGCGAATACATCATTAAATTTGATGTCATTAGATAGGTCTTCAAAAATGAAAAAGAGGTTTCTAAATGCGTTTTTTGCTAAATTAAATATTTTTTGAGATATATGCTTCTAAAGTCGTGAAAATGTCATACCACGTGTCAATGTGAGATTTTGGTTGACTTGCTCATGTCTTTTTTTACTCTTAACATATAGATACGGTAAAGCACTCAATATATTCTCAAAACTTTCAAAAAATAACTAACTATCCGCCCGCGGCTTCGCTCGCGTGTGCTACAATTTTCTGTATTTGGAAGAAGCGCGCGCACTGTGAGATTTTGGTGAAACCTATGTCGATAGAAAATTATAAAAAACACTATAGACATGCGCATATATGCGTATTTTTTCTAAACTTTTGTCGTGCGCCTCTAAAAAATACAGAAATTAGTAGCCCACGCGTGCGAAGCCGCGGGCGGAAAGCTAGTATACATATAAAACTGTTTTACTATTTCGGATTCTCTGTACAAGGCATACAAGTGTAAGTGTACTGTGTAACAATACTATAATTAAGTCTTACTTAACCAATCAGTCAGCTTTCCTCTCGTTCTTTATTTTAATATCTTCGCCTTTTGTCTTCGAGTAACGGGAAAGAATCCGCTGGTAAACTGCAATCAATCTTATAAATGACTTGAAGTAAAAGCGTTAAATTAAGCTACTTTCTAATAAAATGGTTTATTTCTTGTTATAATTTGATTAATTTTATGAGATTTAATGTATTTTATCTCTACGAAGGTGCAAAATATTATGAGGTTGTCCCAAAAACTAGTATTTTTATATAAAAGGAATGAGAACAGTGTAGTAAATACACAAGTATATTGCCATCAGTGTCCTCTATAATTATAAAAATGGCTATCTTACACATACACATACACGCTATTGCGTTTAACCTATTATGACATTTAGGTAGTACACGTGTTCTGTGTTACGATATTCTGACGCTACTTCAAAGCCGATCTGTTATAACGTATAATTAGTACTTCCTAGCGTGATATTTCTTGTTGAAGTCTATTCCCACTTCTCATGTGACAACTCGCACCTGCTTTAGGATACGGGGATATCAAACCTTCCAACGCTACACTCGTTATAGACAAATAATACACGTGTTCAATTCAATCTACATAAAAGCAGAAATGTTATGAACTTATGAAGCCAAATTTACCTATTCAATCTACTTTGGGTGGCAAGGTGCCAATTTGGCCGACAAGCCCAAAAATAATCAGTCACAAGATATAACTTAAAAAGTTTAAAACTACTAAAATGTGTTACATGCAAATCAATAAAATTGTGTATGTTTTTTATTTCTAAACCAAATAAATAATAAGTTAATATCAACTACATATTGAAGTTAGAAAAATAAGCGTATAAGAATTCACGACTCTGGTCAAACTAGTTATATAATGTCTATTGCATTAATCTAAATTCTTGACCTTAACATGATTAATTAGGTTCGTTGAACTCATAGGCGCGATAATATTACTTTACCTATGATGTTAATTAATCTCTGACGTGCTTTGGTAAAGTAAACTGTAGCGCTAAAATATTTTATATGTGCGTGGCAGTGGTAATTTGACAAAGATGTCAAATTGGCCCCAATGTAACCACCGAATATCACGCGAAGTCATCCGCAGCAATTAATCGCAGATTCACTGCAAAGTGAGCGTATTTCAATTTATTCTTAGTACCTACTATTGATGATCACAATGATGGTAGTTTTATTCTTGTCGTTTTATATGGCATTGCAACACATAAGCTTACTGCCCGACTCATCGGTCCCACGACATTTTTGACGCTACGGGTTGAGACAAAATGTCGTGGGAGCAATAGGGAGGAGAAATGATAGAAAATAGGATATCCTTAACTTGGCTAGTAAATTTTATTTATCTTTAATAGTTCCACGCCGCTTCGCTCCCTTGCATTTTATTTTATATCATTATGAAAGACTTTTTAAAATCGGTCCAGTAGTTAGAGCCTATTTATTACAACCAAACAAACAAAGTTTTCTTCTTTACAATATTAGTGTAGATGAATCGTTTCGAACAACGTTTGTCTATCTCTCATACTTCAAAGTATGGTAAATTGGTAGGTCTGTCAATTTGTTTTATAAATTGATCAATCTATCCATGGCACCGCAAATTTGGCACACCGCAGCGACATCTCCGATATCAATCATGTTTCGGTTTCATGCTACATTCGGACACGTGTCTCCGACTTAATGCCATTTGACACTTGAGCGGTAATGAGGAATGGAACAGTGGTCATTCTAAAGACAGAATAATTAGGCTTGTTAGCCTCCTTCTTTATTAATTTTTAATAGCTTGTGCTTGTGCTTACCTACATATACTAATAATTTAAAAGTGAAGTCCCACATCCCCTATTGCCGATTAATTTTTATTTAGAGAACTGTAGGTGATCAGCCTTTTTTTTTTTTTTATGAGGGTAGATGTGTACTAAGCAACATTTAAAAATTTAACTCCCACTGTTTATTTTAAATTAAAATATTTTTAAAGCTCTATTATTGTTAAATTTATGAAAAATTGAGTGA
>LQNK01000484.1:458729-486399 GCA_001586405.1 Phoebis sennae | reverse complement strand
AAAATGGAATAAACAGACAAAAACGTTATGTAAATCCATCAGATGCTATTTACTGCGGAAATTGCGACTGCTATCACCATTATAATCGTTTCACATAACTGCACAATGCATATGCAGCAAGTGTCGTTTTACATCCGTTCACATACAGTTCAAAATACCAAAAATCCTACTTCCTACTAATATTATAAATGTGAATGTTTAAATGCTTATAAATTTGAATGTTTTTGTGTCAATAACGCCGTAACTACTGATCGGATTTTGATGGAATTATTTACACGGATAGACTAAGGAAATCGATTAGGTCATAGGATAATTTTTACACGAATTTAATGAACGAATATTTTTTCAAATCCAGTACTTTCGGTGCCTAATCAATTTAAACAAAAAATCAAATCTTTCCTCTTTATACTTTATAATCTTTCATCTTTTCTCTTTAGGGCAAGAGTGCAGATAATCTATACATATAAAACTGTTTTACTATTTCGGATTCTCTGTACAAGGCATACAAGTGTTAGTGTACTGTGGAACAATACTATAATTAAATCTTACTTAACCAATCAGTCAGCTTTCCTCTCGTTCTTTATTTTAATATCTTCGCCTTTTGTCTTCGAGTAACGGGAAAGAATCCGCTGGTAAACTGCAATCAATCTTATAAATGACTTGAAGTAAAAGCGTTAAATTAAGCTACTTTCTAATAAAATGTTTTATTTCTTGTTATAATTTGATTAATTTTATGAGACTTAATGTATTTTATCTCTACGAAAGTGCAAAATATTATGAGGTTGTCTCAAAAACTAGTGGATTATTATTTAAAAGGAAGGAAAACAAGCAGTTCAGTAAATAGTAAATACTCAAGTATATTGCCATCAGTGTCCTCTATAATTATAAAAATGGTTATCTTTAATACGAAACGCTATTGCGTTTAACCTATTATGACAATTAGGTATAACACGTGTTCTGTGTTACGCTTACGTTATATTCTGACGCTACTTCAAAGCCGATCAGTTATAACGTATAATTAGTACTTCTTAGCGTGATATTTCTCGTTGAAGTCTATTCCCACTTCTGATGTGACAACTCGCACCTGCATGAGGATACTGTAACCAAACTTTCTATCAATACATTGTTTATAAACGAATAATACACGTGTTCAATTCAATCTACATAAAAGCAGAAACGTTATGAACTTATGAAGCCAAATTTACCTATTCAATCTACTTTGGCTGGCAAGGTGCCAATTTGGCTGACAGGCCTAAAAATAATCAGTCCCAAGATATAACTTAAAAAGTTTAACACTACTAAAATGTGTTACATGCAAATCAATAAAACTTTGTTTGCTTTTGTTTTCAAACCAAATAAATAATACGGTAATATCAACTACATATTGAAGTTGGAAAAATAAGCGTATAAGAGTTCACGACTCTGGTCAAACTAGTTATATAATGTCTATTGCTTTAATCTGAATTCTTGACCTTAACATGATTAATTAGGTTCGTTGAACTCATAGGCGCGATAATATTATTTTACCTATGATGTTAATTAATCTCTGACGTGTTTTGGTAAAGTAAACTGTAGCGCTAAAATATTTTTTATGTGCGTGGCAGTGGTAATTTGACAAAGATGTCAAATTGGCCCCAATTGTAACTACCGAATATCACGCGAAGTCATCCGCAGCAATTAGTCGCAGATTCACTGCAGAAGTGAGCGTATTTTAATTTATTCTTAGTACCCACTATTGATGATCACAATGATGGCAGTTTTATTCATGTCGTTTTGTAAGAAATAACAAGCAAATAAATCCGGTGAAACTCGTAGCGTCAAAAATGTCGAGGGAGCGATAGGGAGGAGGAAAGGAAGTAGAAAATAGGATATCCTTAACTTGGCTACTTAATTTTATTTATCTCTAGCTGTTCCACGCGGCTTCGCTCCCGCAGCATAATGTTATATAGCCTATTTTACTCGTGGATAATGTAGCTTTTGAATGGTGAAAAAATTGTTAAAATCGGTACAATAGTTTTTGAGCCTATTCATGAATCGTTTCGGACAAAATATGAAAGGCAATTTCGTCTTTAAAGTTGGACAACTTCAAAGTATGGTAAATTGGTAGGTCTGTCAATTTGTTTTATAAATTGATCAATCTATCCATGGCACCGCAAATTTGGCACACCGCAGCGACATCCCCAATATCAATCATGTTTCGGTTTCATGCTACATTCGGACACGTGTCTCCGACTTAATGCCATTTGACACTTGAGCAGTAATGAGGAATGGAACAGTGGTCATTCTAAAGACAAAATAATGTGACACGTGGCTCCTTTTTTTAATAGCTTGTGCTTGTGCTTATCTACATATACTAATAATTTTAAAGTGAAGTCCCACGTCAGGTGCAGCGTGCAAGCGGGTATTAATCCGTTTCACTGATCAATTTTTATTTAGAGACAAGTAGGTGATCAGCCTATATTCTGGCAGACCGAGATTTTTTTTACATCTTCTACGAAGATCGAACCCGGGACCTCCCGATCGTAACACCTAACTCGTTAACCACTGAACAAACGAGGCGATCGAATAATATAAAGCTGAAGAGTTTATATGCTAATACTACTGGTCCGATTTAAAGAAAAAATGTGTAAGGCTATCAAGCTATTTAACATTATGCTACGGCCGCGAAGCCGCGCGGAATAGCTAGGAAATAGAATAGCAATATATTGTTTCAAAGGAATTAATCGAGGGACGCAAATGGTAACAACGTTGAAAGCTTACCATACATACTCTATTATACTCAGGTATAGGGCATGGTTATTCAATTCATGTCAGAGTCTACATAGCGGTTGAAATCGACAGGAAATAGAATACCTTTGTTGTCAGTTCGGTGGAGCTGTACTGCGATCCGTTTTCAATATACAAAGTTCTGGAAATAAATTGGTTTACGCATACATGGATCACGTATGCCTATGGTAGCTTGGTTATAAAAAGGCTGCGAATCTGAAATAAAAAAAAATTAAATAATGATATCCTAATATAATATTCTATTTGATTTATAAACTTTAATTATGAATAAAGACTTAACAACTGGTTATGATATTTGCCATTAATAAGTGGCTCTATAAAGGTTATTAGCGAATCAATTCAAATACTTACCATTACTAATAAAGTAATTAATCAAAATATCTTATTAAACAACAGAATACGCGCTACGCTACCTAATTGTTATTAATTGGAATCTTGTAATGGACTTAAAATACTGTTTATTCTTCACCAGGAATAATATAACCGATGCGATGTTTTGTATTGTCAATTATTGATATATGAAACAAGTTCGTAAGCCGACAATTAACATAAACCATGTACAATTCCAGAAGCGGAATGCGATGGCTGCAGCAGCGAGAATGACGAAGGCAGGAGCGTGGGGGAGCTCCTGCTGCCCCAGTACGCGCTGGCCACGGGTGGGCTGGCGCGGGACCACCGCCCGCTCATCACCTTCCCCGACAACAATAACTTCCACGTGCTCACCGCTACGGAGTACCGACGGCTGTTACTCTACCTCACTTCAGTGCCCTCGTAAGTATTTATACCTATAAATGGTTAGCCAGTTACTATCACCCTATTTAGAAAGGTCCGCCGTTTCATCTAGATCAGTGCAAGAGGTATCATCAACAGCAAGTCATTGATATTGACATATTTAGGTCCTGCCGTTTTATAAAACAAGCTTTTTCGCGCGGCTTCGTTCCCGTAGCATCATATCACAGCCTATAGGCTCAGTGAAGATGCAAGATGAAAGAATTTTGAATTGAGTCCAGTAGTTTTGTGTGAAAACAATACAAACGTACTTTTTCCTATTTATAATATCAGTATGGAGTATATTATGCTATGCCAGGGAACTATGGCCTATGCGTTTGGTTAAAGACTAGTAACTTATCCATTGATATCTAGCTTTGCAATCGCTTCAGTACTCGTAGCCGCTTGTTGAAATGTTGCAATAAAGGCAGCAACTAACTATTACTTACTCTGCATCATTTTATTGCATTCAGGACTGAAACTGCGCCTTACTTTAAACATTCCGTTTATTACTACTATGTTCGTATCTAAACTTGAATCTCGAGCGTTCAAAATTTTATCCCAAAAAACCCATGATAATTTTACAAACATATTGATCTGTATAGGAAAGAATCTGTAAAAGTATCAACATACGTATACAGTATTGTAATAAAAAAGAAAAGTCCAGTTACCTGATCGTAAACAACCTCGAATCGATAGACGTTGTTTGTATTAGAATGCTGAAGCTCGTTCACCCAATAAGGTAGCTTGCGGGCTAGAGCTTCCCTATACATTACTATTACATCTAGCTGGAATGCGATTAATGTAATTTGAGCCATAATTGATTTCATTCCTTCGACTTGTTTATGCAAGTTTATGCTTTATATGGTGATCGGAGAGTTGAGTTATTTTTATTACTAGCATTGTTTAATTTTCACATTTCGTAAGTATTTCTAATCTACTTCTCTAACTCTAACTATATATGTTTTCTTTAACCTATAAAGGTCATAAGTAAAAGGCTCGAAGCAGTCACAAGTAATCGAATAAAGAACCTGGAAAAACATAACGTCGTTCGGAAACCGTGTATCTAATAAAACGAAAGAATTGATCCCGCGTCTTCCTTAAGTTTATTACTGAGTTGCGTGCCGTACTCCGATTAGAGTTAAAGTGGCCAAGTTTTATCAAAGCATGGTCGATTGATGAGAATCGTTGACTGGTATCGTGACTGGCATTATGCGAAAAATAACATAATAGCGATAAAACTCATATTGATCTTAACGTATTATGATCGAAAAAAGGTTATATGAAATGTATCAAACAAAAAACACGACAAGTAAGAATCTAATAATTTACTGCAATTAAAAGTGTGCAAGTTACTGCTTGAGTATCCTCCTAATTGCTACTACTAAAGTATTGAAAACAACGTTACTATTATTATTTGATATCGTACTCGTTCTTTACAGAAAATGGTGTAAGATATTAAAGGTCGACAGACTATATGTAGTCGTTGACGTTCGAAGAAGAATAGTAATAAACTAATAAGTAATTGATTTCAAGGCGACCACACTTTACCTTTATTGATTATTTATAACTGTAGCCATCAATAAATACCACATACAAGAATAACCCTTCCCAAACAAGAATAACCCTTCCCATGACTGAATATATTTCGTTAGAAATGTTTTATTAGTTTTTAATAGATTATTCAAGTAATTCTATCAGATTAATAAAACAATGAATTAATTCATTATATTACGAACGGTCAAATATCTTAGGTGTAGCGGAGCACAACCAGCAGAAATCGCGATAATATCAGATAATAATCTTGCAAGCTATCTGATAGTACATTCAGTAAAATTCAATAATATTATTGTAAATACTAACGTTTTCTATTCATATTTTTATGTTGGAATGTCGCGATTTGATCGTAATTAAAGAAGTACGATTGTTTTTTTGTAATTATTTACTTTAATTATTGACTTGTTTTCATTAAGAATTTGACTTTCTGTTATCCCCTATAAATAATTTATATTTCTCTATTGCTATTAAAAATACCTGCAGGTGTATTACGTAAAAATATAAATATTATGTGTACCATATTAGATTGTCTTGTTAACAAGCCATAAACCATAATAAGATAATCGAAATCATCAAACTCGGTGGTTGGTCAAAACTTAGATGTTATAATATTTTACAACAATCATTTGATTGAAAACATTATTTTACTCATAGTATACGCACCAAATCCTCTATACGTTGTATATTAACGTAAAAATAAATACTTGTTTCAGGTTATTGGAAGCGGAAATGGGGTTCCATATAATTATAGATCGACGGAAAGACAGATGGAATTCGGTTAAAGCAACACTATTACGAATATCTGTAAGTATTTTTAATTTAAGTATACTAATGATTTTAATAAAAAATTCAGTTCAATAGAGACTAAATTCAATAAACATTTACCTACTTTATTTTTAAAACTGTGTCAATAGTCTTTCCGAAGCATTTTCTATAATGAAAATTTTTTACTCAAATGTATTCATTTGTGGGTGCAGAAGGATTGAATATTTTTACTGTTTTTAAATTGTTGTACCTGTGAAGATAGCAAAAAAGTCAAACTTCTCTGGAGCGTCTATTATTGATTGACCTTGAAGCCAATTTATACTGTTATTGTATCTATTTGATTGTACACAATAAAGAAAATCATGGAAATTTATTTATCAGTATATAGATCTTTATAAATAAGCTTTTTTATTGTTTCAAATTTGTTATTTGTTGACATAATAATATGAAAAATGCGGGAAAAAACCTGCTACTATAGATGTGCTCCATATTTAACTTGAACAGAATAATGTATAAGTGTAGTTTTAAGAACTTGTACTATTTTATCGTTATGTTATATATGTAATTGCTTACCATTTTTTAAGTCGTTCATATATGTTTTACGAATAATGAGTTATGCTTTGATTCATACAAATTTTACTTTTATTGTTTTATTGTCAAAACAATAAAACAATAAAAGGTTGTCTGGCAGAAGTCACTCTAAGCGATAAGACCGCGTTTTGCGTGTAATATTATTATATTTTATTTTTTACTATTTTACACATAATAAAGTATTCATTATTATTATTATATCAATAACTTGCTCTTATCATATTTATAATGAACTGTGCATTACAATAATTGATTATATTAACATTTCCCAAACATTCCTTTCAGGAGTTTTTTCCCGGCGTAATCCACGCCGTCTACGTTCTTCGACCAGCGAGTTTCTTACAAAAAGCCCTCTCCGAAGTGAGCAGTAAACTATTCAAAGAGGAGTTCAGGTTCCGGGTGCTGGTCTGTTCGACCGTGGAAGAGTTGTATGAACACTTTGACAAGTCACAACTGACGCCGGACTTGGGTGGAGAACTACAGTACTCCCATTCGGAATGGATACAACAGCGGATAGTGAGTACTAATTCATTATAGAATCGTTAAATGTTAGAATTTTTCGGATGTAATTAATTTATGTGAGTACTTTAGTGATCCTTAATAGATCGGATAACTGATATTATTCTTATTTCGTTGTTCTGATCGTTTTGATGTAGCAACCAAATTCAATAAACTAACGGCCGTTTTCAATATTCTATCTATCCCTTGTTTTGCTTACTAAAGTCAGACAAATCTATTTATTTGCACTTACTTTGATTTCAATATCCTAGCGACGGATACATTTGCTATGACTTTTGTTTATCTATTGCAATCTATCCATAATCATTGATACTTTATTGGAAATGGCCGTAAATAGGTAACTTAAATAACATTTAATTTTAGTTTAATTTATGGAGATAAAAAATGAGATTTAACATCTTTATATTGATTCATATTTGTTTAAAAATGATGAAACCCTTGCGCTCTGAAATTATGTAGATAAGTGGGAATTTTCATACTGAGCTGATCGCCGTATGGAAAACTGATGATTTTAACAATTATCTACCACAATACGGGAAATAAAACCAATAAACTTAATTATTTCATTGCTTTTACAGGCCTTAGAGAAGTTTTCGACTCTGATGAAGGAAATCTCGACCAAACTTGACGACTTCATGCATGAGATAGTCGATTGCGACATGGGAAATGATCCTACTCAAACCAAAGAATTGTTAGATTGTCAGGAATCTAGGTTAGTGACTATTTATAATTGCCGCCGCGTAAGATAAACGAAGATTTCGTGTTTTGACACACATTTTAATTGAGAGACATTGATGGACCTAATAAAATTATAGTGATAATGATAAACAAGATTACAATGAAAAAAGAGTATTGAGCAGATTGGACTATTTTATTTAAGTAATCTTATTTTATATAATAATTATCCGCCCGTGAGTTTAGTGGTTAACGCATTAACTGTTATTACTGAAAGATCCTGGGTAAAATTCTAAGTAAAAAGTCTTGGTCTGCTACGGCACCGAAGGCTTATTACTTGCAGGGGCAAGTTACAAGAGTATTAAAATTGCGATATGAAACGCAACCTTCGACCAATACGACTTAAACCTCACTTTAAAAAAATAAAGAATATCTTATTTTTTTAAATTGATAAAGTTAGTTATTTGCAATCCGAGTGTGTTAGAAGCTGTTATCTTATTGTCATCCGTATTGGAATCCTAAATGAGTAATTTTCTTGGCCGAACATACATTTTGAAGATCCTGTAGATTTATGAAATAAAAAACAAAATAAGTTTATTCTCTAATAACAATTTTGAGACATAGAAGGTCTCCACTATTTCATATTTGAATACTTTGAATCAAATTTATAGGAATACATTGTCTATTTCTTAATTTTTAAAGGTATTGCAATGTATGTTTTTCTTTTTTCAGTTATAAAGCTTTAAAATCTGAACTGGCCTCAGCGACATCACAGGGCGAGGAGTTGCTGACGCAAGTGCGAAAACCAAATCTTACTTATAATATTATAAGCCACGTGGCTGCCGTTGAAAGGTAATTATTTTTTATTTTATATTTTATATGCTGATTATAAAGATAAATTTGTCTTTAATAAAATTGATTATGATTGAAACAAATTTTCAATAGGGATTTATCGTCAAGGTACTAATTTTGTTAAATATTCTCTCGTTCGTTCGTTACATATATGATACAAGCTGTTCCGCGCGGTTTCGCTTCCGTAGCATAATATTATATAGCCTATGTTACTCGTTGATAATGTAGTTTCGAATATTGAAAGAAATTTTAAAATCGGTCCAGTAGCTTTTAAGCCTATTCATTACAAACAAACAAAATTTCCTCTTTGTAATATTATTGTAGAAATACAAACAACCTTCCCATTATTTTTCATTTTAACTTTGTAAACTAGTTAAAGGTCGTATTACTCTCAAGAAAACAAAATCATGTCATAAGTACTACACTTTACATATACCTAATTATACATTCACTTTTAACGCATATAACTACTTATCTCTTAAAACGGGTACCTTTTTAATTGTGAAGCATTCTATCATTACCCTTGTTGCAGGCTACTCGTACAACTCGAAGAGACTGAAAAACAATTTGATAATTTCTGGAAGAAGCACTCCATGAAATTAAACCATTGGCTGAAATTTAGAACATTTTTATTAAATTTTAAACAAATGCAGGTAATTTTATGATTTATTCATACTCTAAGTACATGCATGCCTTTTTCATTACGATCGGATCGGTCTAAACTGGAAACTTGTCGGCTGTTTACTTTTATGACGAAAATCAAACATCGGTGTCTTCGGCGAGCATATCATTCTATGTGAATCTTCAACATCTTTCATGGGTCTGAAAACAAAAGGTTCAGATGGCACTCTATTTACAACCAACTCCGATATATCCATACATCTTTCTGTATTATTAACAATGTTTTCTTCAAAAGTATTTATTCGTATATCTTTCCTTTTATGGGAATCCAATTGAAACGTTAGTTTCTGTAACTTCCTTGTTTTATCTTCTAATTTCGCCGTCAATTCCTCGGCTTGTTTCTTTTTCTTATTAAATTCCGTTTGCAATGACGCAATTTTTCTTTTACAATTCTCTAATTCAGCTTTTAGTTTTTGTGTATTTATGTTATTGATTTCTTCCAAACATTGCAACTTTTCTCTAGAATGTTTTGCTAAACTTTCTTGATACAATGCCT
This sequence comes from Phoebis sennae, assembly GCA_001586405.1. Taxonomy (NCBI): domain Eukaryota; kingdom Metazoa; phylum Arthropoda; class Insecta; order Lepidoptera; family Pieridae; genus Phoebis; species Phoebis sennae. The sequence goes on along the minus strand of LQNK01000484.1, from coordinate 476,708 downwards.
CTTGTTCGACTTGATATGACCAGAACGACATCGCGCGCATTGCAACGTCCATAATAGCGTCCGGTTTCAAACCAGCTAATACAATTGATTTAAATGTTTCGCTTGGTTTAAGATCAGCTTGAATTACGTCGAACTTATCACGTAATTCGGTTCCACATGCGGGACATGTTAATGAATTCTCTGCGTTACGCTTAAACTCACTTTTTCCGTGTTCAACACAAAAAGCATGTGAACAAGTTGTTACCCACGCTTGACTAGATAGTGATCTTCTGCATTTACGAAAATTACACATAATATCCAGCGTCATTTTCACTGCTAGTGATTAAAATAAATCTTAATTTGAAATAAAAAACTCATTTACGGAATTGAGGTTATTTTAACAAAACGATTACATACGAGTTGCGGCGTACTTAATTGACAGATGTGTTTTTTTTTTAATTTTTCCAAATAGGTCAAGGCTAGGGCAATTTTTTTTCTTTTCGTTACAGGTTGTATACCTATTTTAAATACCCATTTTTTTCAGGCGACTTTAGATACACATTTAAAGACAGCATGCGACATGACTGAAGTTGGGGAAACTGCAAATAGGGTCGATGGACTTATTGAAGAGGCTAGTGAATTTGAAAAGCTATGTAATTGTGATTTGGATTCCGCGTCATTAGTAATTGATGAGGGTATGTCATTATCATTCGTTCATTTAAATTTATATTTTATTAAATAAATTTGTACAACAATATCTAATACATTATTTTTACAGGCGAAAAATTAATGCAAGATCCTTTAAGTTCTGTGGACCATATAGAATCTAAATGTGAAGAACTAAGACGAACAAGCGCTTTATTGATTGATAAAATACAAAAACGAAATTTACTTTTGACCAAAGCAAGAGAACTTATGGATAGAATAGATAAGGTACATTCATAACATACAATTCTTACATTCATAGAAATTATTTGTCATACTTTTTTCGATTTTTTTTGCTTACAATGAAATTCATTGATTAGACAAAGCTTAATAAAGCGATTGTAAGATCACATGTTATATTTTCAAATAATTTTTAATTTTTAAATAAAATTATAATATTATTATTGTAGGCAAACGAATGGTGTACGACGGGAGTGGAGATCCTAGCAGGGGAGGGGGGTCTTATAGCCGTAGACAAGTTATTAGAGGACGCGAAAAGTTTCGGGCTCACCTCACCAGATGAATTCAGGGATATGCTCATGCAGTCTGCGACGCAAGAAACTAGGGCGCTTGTTACTCAGGTAATTAAATATATTTAATAATTTAAACTTTATAATGAACAATACTTTAGTGTTTATTTATTTATTTATTTATTTAATTTTATGGAAAATCAACAGCTGAATTTTTTTATATAGGTTACAAAGTTAGTCAACAAGAAGCCATTTATAGATTCTCACGCGTTTTATACTTAATACTTAGGTCATTATTGTATGCATTGGTTTGTATTTAGATATTGTTTTGCTAAATGAAATTAACACATATTACATAGAATACATACTACATAAATAGATAGATGTTGTTGTGATGTTTCACGGCTGGTAATCTTAAATAGTCACTTCTTCGTACACATTTTACTAAGAGCACCAAACAAACTAGGCAAATTATCGAAAATTTGTATTATTATTTATTAACCATTTGTATGAGTTTTTTACAAAAAAAGTCAACTATGTTTATCAGTTATCTAGTTTCCATAGAACATGCTTTGCTTAGTTTCCTAGATGACACAGCGTTGTCCCAGAATATTTATTTAGATTTAACTGTACTTCTGCCTTCCACTTACTAGATCTAAAAAAAATAATAAAAATAAAAAATTTATTTCACCAAAAAACATACTTCCCTTAATAACAGCGAGTGACAGCGAACTCCACACTAGGCACAGCTTGTCTCGTGATACCTAAAGGCGTCCAAGACACAGGCTTTGCCTAATTTGGAGCCTAATGTAAGGAGCATACTAGCCATAAGGTTACCTATGAAATGATGTAAAATAAACGAATGGTCGCAGGTGTCACAAAGGGTGGAGGACGTGTGGCTGATGGTGACGGTGAAGCGCGCGACGCTGCAGCGCGCGGCGGCCCGGCCCGCGCGCCCCGTGCAGTCCGTGCCGCCGCAGAGCGCCGCGCTGCAGCCCGCCGTCGAACAGGTCAGTGCTATAGCTACCGTAACCAAAACGTCGGAACGTCATAGTATAAACACACGCACACACACACTATCCTTCCAAAATTGAACTTTGTAACTGACATACCGATCTAATATATGTTTCTGTATTGCTACTACGAGCTGTAAAGTTCATCAGTTGGTTTCATTTGACTACAGATCGAGGGGTCTCGGGTTTGAATTCCGGGTGTTAAAAAATGTTATTGAGATTATAATAACAAAAAACTCTCAGTAGCACCTCCATACCTCAAATAACACGTAAATATCTCCGGCCGTGTCAATTAGATTATAAGCGTAAAAGAAGCGAGAGTGTAGCTGTTTTTGCGCAAATACTTGTGCACTATAAATATCTCCTGCATACCTGGCTAATCTCTGTTGAGATTGGCCACCTTGACCGATATCGGTCAGGGAGGCCGCGTATATTGACCGTTCCCGTAAGATTCCTGGGGACACACATACAAATACGCTGAGCAATTTGTTTATATAGGTATGTTTTTCCACATTATTCCTCACCGTGAATGTAGTACAGTTTAGTACCGTTTCGATTTCTGGTTTATTCATTGAATTAAACAAGTGGACTTTAAGAAGATTTTTAATCATTATTGCATTAAACAATATTGCAATTTCTATAAAAGCTATGCCCTTTTTCGGTTTTCAAACAATTTTGTACCACATTACATCCAAATCGGCCCTATAGTTTCCATTCAATTCAAAGAAACAAACAATCCAATGTAGAATGCTTCTTCATGTGATCTGGAACGATTTTAGGAATTATAAGAATAAATAAATTAGATGATGATTACGAAATATTAATTTTACAAAACTACACATCCGTTATCGCTGAATATTATTGCCAGTGAGTATAATTTCTGGCGCCATTTAAGATGGTTATAACTTCCAATACTAACTCTATGATCAAATTCAAAACTTACTTATTTAACGTTAATATACCAATTTATAACTACGACATTCAAGGAAAATATAATGAATTAGGACCTGTTTATATAAAACCCTTTATACACACGTACTGCTTCGTACATGCTACATAGTTTCAATCATCGTCTGTCATCAAGTGGCAATAAATATTCAAGGAGAGTTTGCCACGCTTAATTCGGCGTTACAAGAGCGACTCCCGCGCACAGTAATAGCATATTAATTGTATGAAAGTATGCCTTTTATTGACCACCTTGGTAGTACCTTGTCCTTTATGTGGTATGGGGAAGATATATTATCGGGCCCTTTTAATAGGGTTGTTAAAAGGCATATAAAAGAGACGCGTTTTTCTGCTTAGAATTATTTTCAGCTTTTTAAATAATAAATGTGTAGTACTTCCTTAGATGATATAGACAACCTACTCTGTAATGGATATCTAAAAAAAATTAAATATGAATAATATAATTAAAAGGATAGTACAAAACCAGTTAGAGTAATAAATTCAGTCAAATGTACATTAAAATATCAAATCTTTTTATCACGATAGTGAGGTAGGTACGAGTATAGGTAGGTCTTTATTTTTAACAGAATTCACTGATTATTGATAAGGCCGCCTTTTATACTGCTTTTTTTGTATTGTGGCCTAGTTTCTGGATTGTCTTTTTATACGTGGGTGTAATAAAGAGTTTAAATTAATAAAGAAAATAAATACGATCGAAATTTGTCGATTGAAAACAGTAAATAGCTGCGTAAAATCTTGTTATAACCATAATTAAATTAAAGAGGTGATGAATGCAAATTGATGCCAAGCAAGTCTTGACTTTTGACTTTTGATACACTGACCCCAATTTCATAATTTTTACCTCGTTGCATCAATCCCATCTCTATAAAATCGAATGTTATATCATAATTATATCTGGTATTTAAAATTTTAATTCAGCATAAAGCAATTTTAACTAAATATCGTGTGGTAATTTTAAATTGTTTTATTAAATTTCAAACAGCATTTTTCTTTCGACCAGAAAAGGGATCTAAAATAACTAATTAATAAATGCATTGCATTTCAATGCGTAAAAATTGCTTTGATTCACCTCATATTTTTATTATGATTGTAGACTTTCAAAAAGGATTTTAACTTTTCAAAATTAACATTTTATAGTATAACTAAGGATAAGCACAATTTTACCTAAAGAACTAAAGAAATATATATCATGTGAATAATAATAAACGACGAGAAAAAAACTAACGTAAAATAACTAGTATTTGATCAATCGTTGCGATGTTTTTATCATTCGACACGTTTTACATAAGGTTTGATAACAAATTACTAAACACCTAGAATTGTATCATCATATATGCTAATCATTGCATAATTAATGAGGCATAAACACAAAATTCAAGTCTATCAGATCGTGTTGCAAAAACCAGTGTCAAGTATGGAAAGTATGCGAAAGTGAGGGTCACGATGCTATGATGCTTTCACGAGAGCATTTGGAATCCTTTTTTGATATAATTAAAGAAATAAAATACTCAGTTTGTAAACACACTGTCTACCTTTTATCGTTGTTTAGTTCACATCAAATTACTTTTTTTTTCAGTGATTAAAATGTATCAGGCAAACTGCATAAAATTGAAACATTTAACAAACATTGGACATCATTGGTGTTATAAAAATTAAAAAGTAAATCTGTCAAAAATATTAGTTATAGATACGACGTAAAAATTTGTATCTCATACACTCTCTAGTTAGACAAAAAGCAAAATAATGTTGCATTTTCATTACCTAAACAGAGGTTTTGCCATTCATTATTTTTTATTAGAATCTCATAATGTCCTAACAAACTAAACGTGGTGTGTCATGTCATGCTCTTCCGTTCTGATATAGCATAAAATCGCAATGATCCACTTTTTTCCTTGTAATTTCATTAAATGTAAAACTCACTACATTTTAAGTACAGCTCATAATACAATTTACATATACGAGTAGTTAATGTATATGCGTAACTTTCATAACCTGCGTATTATGACGTGACTGCATGCGTCGCCACGTGCGTATCGTTCGGCTGACAATATAACTTGATAGCCCTTAGTCTATGCTTTGAATATTAATAATTGAATACCTTATCTCATATCTGATTGATTTAAATATAATAGCTCTCACTTGAGATTTTATCGAGCTATCCCATATACGTAGTGGTATCTGTGGCGAACATTTAATTTTAACGATAATTATAGCCGTTAGTTGACATTGACAAAAACCAAAGTTCATGGCCGCAAAAGAGTAAAAACTTTTGAATCGTCATTTTTATTAATGGATATTGTATCAGATATAGCAAATAACATTGAGTACTTGATTCTAGATATTTAGGCATTAAAAAACGTATTCTCATCATTTCGGAATGCTGCCTAATATATACTATTTATATACTTTCTCCCCATGTACTACAATTACGTATTAAATGTCATTTAATATGATTAATAGTTAATACTTACCATTACATTTCGTAAGCTTAAATTTTCGTCCAAAAGAAAGTAATACGGAAATTTTAAAAATACCAAAGCGGCTTAATTGAAACATTAAACTAAAATTGTCGTTTATACTTTTTCTATTACCGCCAATTTCCTCGTTAGAAAGTAAAAAGTAACCAGTTTATGTAAGCTATAGTTGAGTAACACAGTTTTTAGGGCTGCAATGCAGGAAGGCACGGCAAGCGGCTTTTGATAACGAGTTCCTTAGGGCATTTCCAAGTGTCTTAAAAGCTAGTTTACTTCCTTAGGGCAGCGGTGATTGAAAGCAAGATGTTATGTGTGAAATAGGAACTAAATTATAAAACATGAGCCTTATTTAAGTTGAAATTTGTGACATAACATACATATAGTACGATTAACACCAATCAAGAAGTCATCGTTGAAAGGTTAAAGATACATTGATTTTTAAAGTAATTTATAGTCCATAGCTATATTTATATATAAATTAAATGTTATTATTATTTGTAACACAGTTTTTAGAGTAGCAATGAAGGAAAGTACGTCAAGCGGCTTTTGATAACGAGTTCCTTAGGGCATTTCCACGTTTCTTAAAAACTAGTTTACTTCCTTAGGGCAGTGGTGATTGGAAGCAAGGTGTTATGTGTGAAGTAGGAACTAAATTATGAAACTTCATCAGAAGTCATTTAAATTATACTTTGTGACGCATGTGCATTTAACAAGCCTTTTTACGATAGACACATCAAACAAACAAAATTATTGACATGTAATCCTAAATGTATTTAGGAGTAATTACAATAAAAATATGTTTAAATTGACTTTAATGTTAACAACTATTAGGTATAATCTGTGACGCATTAGGAAACAACGACGTGGTATTAAAAATTAAATCAAAAATTAAAAAAAGTTGTCTCTGCTTTTTTTAGAGTCATTAAATAAATTTTATAAACAAATAAATTGAATAATCATGTTTCCTTTTTTTATCATTCACATTCATTTGTTTTGTTTTAATATCAATCAGTTAAATAATTATTTGAAATTACGTAGTACTTATTCGTGACTAAAAATAGAGAAGCCTGTCAATTACAAATCGTTTATATAAATGTTTACCTATCATCTATTATCCAATATTACTTCATAGCCAATCATAGCGGAACTGACTTATGGGTGCCAGTATCATCAAATATGGTTTCAGTGAAAGTGGTCATGCATATCACATACACATAGAGTATGAGTTTTTATTCAATGGGTCTTCTTTAAACGCTCAATTTTCAATACTGATGTATTTAATTAAAGTTTTTTGACATAATTATAATTAATAATTATTCAATAAGAACTAAGTATGTGGATGACTCCTAACAAACGCATTTCGACTTGCTGTGCAAAAAATAATCACATGTGAGATACATGTTAAATATTTCATGAAAAATATGGTATCTTGTTTTTCTTTAATTTATGTGTATTTCCGCTTATGCATATTTTTATAAGATAGCTATTTCTGTTATATAGATATTGCTGTTTCGCGTAGCCTATAATTATATACTACACAGTGAAAATGCAACTTTCACAATTTTTGAAATCTATCCAATAGTTTTTGTGTAAAAACATTACAAACAAATGATTCTTCTTTTAAAATATTGGTTAAAACTAAAAAAAAACATCTTGTATACACATACTCGTAGGGCGTATATGCATGACACATAATCGGATATTAGCTCTAATTGTTATCTATTTGAGTTTCGCTTCACTAGCCTGTATTTATCCTGGCGTTCGATGCCCTTCCGGAACCTTTTTTCTATGACAATGTTTACTGTCTAGTCTGTACGGTATATTAGACATTTTATACGTATAATAATCCGATTGAAAAAACGCAAGAAAATATTGGTGCATATTACATACCTATTTCTTGTTATGGTTTTATTGTATGTCACACTTAGAAGAATTATGAAGAAGTACGCGAGACGTACAAACTAACATACATTTATATTGTAAAATATGTACCAATTCAAACAATATAACAATGTTAACAGATTATACCTCCTGTATGCTTTTAAATCCATAAGTATCAAACATTATTAAAATGTAAAACCTTTTATAAACGTGTTACTTGTAACTTCAATAGGAATAAATCTAGGTAGTATAAAATCAACGAGGCAGTTGCGACTGGCAATGAAATCTAGGCCAAAGGAACAAAGGGACAGTCTATTACAATTGAATGAAGCGCCGAGAAAATTCAATTGGGATTATAAACGGTGTCACTCGAGCTAGATAGACTTCTTCATATATTTGTACAAGCCTCTGCCTTGGCTTTGATCACGTTATAATCGGGGTGTCAATCAATACAAATTGCTATTACCAAATCTAACTAATTGCCTATCTGTATATGAAATTACATCTAAATCCGTTCAGTTCCGGCGTGATTGACGGACAAAAATCGAACAATGATATGATTTTATCTACACTAATATTATAAAGAGTTAAACTTTGTTTGTTTGTTCGGTTGTAATGAATAGGCTCAAAAAGTATTGGACCGATTTAAAAATTCTTTCACCAGCTAGTTTAACATATGAAACAGGAGCTTAGTTCAGAAATATGACAAAAATTACTACTCGAAATTTTCTTTAAAACAGTAGACATTATATATTTATTAATTTATTGTTACAACATACACTTATAGTCTGATGAGTCATTACAATGAGGGCACCCTAATAGTTTAATAAAAAAATTGATTAAAATATATAGGAAAATAATGGTTAAATGCTGTCAGTACAATAAATATTTAATTCAAAACATTGACCTAGTCTTAATGTATTTAACAAATTACTAGGTTATATAAACATTACGACCGCAAAGATCATAAAGTATTAAATGAAACTTGTTGAAATAATGTTAATAACTGGGTGTAACCTCTTGCGTACTTCCCGTTCAGTGGAATGCATGATCAAGGTTATAAGAATGGACCTCTTTATGTGCACAATCTTTTGTATCATTTAATACTTCTCGACCCGATAGGCGCAGTGGATACAGCTATGGTATAATGCGCCGCAGGATGTGGGTTCGAACCCCACGAGTAGAAAATTATGATGTGATGAACATTGTAGTTTCTACTGTCTGGTTTTTAATTTATCTATAGTATGAGTGTATACAAAGAAGTATGTTGTAGTATATATATATATAGTACAAGCTTTGCTTAGTTTAGGACTAGGTGGCGTTGTGTAAATGTCCAGGATAATTTATTTATTCTCATATATTTAAAATTTCTAAGCGGTAACTTAATTTATAGAACAAATCTATAGCCGTAAGACCGACCGCCTTTTATTGTCATATTTTATAGTTGTATAATAAAACGTCTTCATTCATTCAATGATCAATGATCCATTCATCAAAGATGTCGTTTAAAATCTAGAGTACCTTTGGAAATCGACGATAAAAATAGCCACGATGTGACATTCAAAGAACAATGCGGTACGTTTAAGCTAGCTTTTCTTTTCTCTACCTTTATTTTATATAACTATATAACTTTATTTTTATTAATAAACACTGAGCTTTTGCCCGCTGCTTCACTCGCGATATCCGGCATCTATAATACTAGTAGATCGTACTACTTTTTTACTTGAAGAAATGCCCTTGTAAGATCCTATCACCTAATTCAATTATTAGTCGATCAGTTTACGAAATTTCATCAAAATCTGTAAAGTAGTTGCGGTGTGATTGATGCACATCTTCGCTTATACAACTTTCGCATATATTATTAGTAGGTTTCTTCACTTGAACCTGTCATGTACAAAATTGTATTGCGTGTAATTTTGCGGTACACATGTTAATAATTATAAAGCAGGGAGTTCTACATTCCACTCTCAAGGTATCCAAGGTGAGCGCAATTCGCTGTACCAGACAGTAAACACATATTATGTCATAGCCGACAATAGCTGGAACTAACGCGATAAACGTCACTGCAGAGGATTTCGTAATCGACAAATATTTTGTTTGAATTCTTCACATTATATTTTGTAAGCTTCAAAACATACAACATAAATCTTATATGGCTTTATTTATTTATCGTATTTTTTAAACTTAAAACTAACAATATACTTAATAGCAATGATATCATTTAGGGTAGATCTACCCTAAACGTATAAAAGTAACGATATAGAAGACAGTAAGGAATATTCTCTAAAAAAATAAGATTAGACGCCAAAGATCTACAAAACCTATTATTCTACATTAATGAATGCAAGATTACAGATAGGACGTTATAATACTGCCTTCCAATCTTATTCCTCATACTTCACATCACTAACGACGTTGTATGCAACATAAGATAAGTATAGCTATAAAAGATGCTATAAAAGTTCCTTAACGTAAAGGAAGTGTTCGCTTTGTACAAGACAATCGTGTACGTGAAACAATGGAAGCGGGCTATCTCACACGTTTTCCGGACCACTTGGTGGGAAACCACCCGCCGTGGAAGCCATCAATAGCTTACAAGTGCTACTCTAACAGTGCATTATATTACCGTGCCTAGAATATGATGGCATAATATGAGTCCAAATATTTTTTGTATATCTTTAGAATCATTGGATACATAAACATTGTTAACATTCAAATTATAAATATTGTTTTAAGTGTACTATTTATATGTTTGTATATAGAATAAGTGTGAGGAAAATAAAGATTTTATTTATTTATTTAACCGAGTAATACTTCTAATTACGCGTCAATCATCTCGCAACTACTGGACGGATTTTCATGAAATTTACATAGCAACAAATGTATATATAGGCTATTAGCTGGATTAGGTGATGGGATATTATTTACCCAAATTTAAAGAGTGAAGCCGCTGCCAGAAGTTAGTAAATAAAAAATCCAAAGACAATGAAGTGACGTGCCTTTAATTAGCTTTTATTAGGTATCATTTGTATTTGCAAATAAGCCGTGACTAAAGTTGTGATACACATATGAATAGTTTGAGCGTAATAGAATAGTTTGAAGAATAGTCTAAAGAGCGATGTTTGTCTAATCGTAGACCAACCTCTAAAATGCATATAACACTCCTTTAACATACAGTACCAAACTATTTTTTATTAAGGCTTTAGCCATAGTGTATTCACTGTTTTAATATATCTAATACTCTTTACATAACCAGGTACCAATTTGAGCCATTCTAAGACTTCAAGACAAAACGTTTTACTGAAAATAGGACCATAAATCTTATCATGTCTTATTATAAAGCTCGTAGGGTTTACCTACGCAAACTCACTAACATTCCATTTTAACCATGACGTTTATTAGGCAACTATTTCTAATACTGCTTGCAAAACTCCTGCATTCTTGATACAACGGTGATGTTAAGTATGTTTATATCCCCTTATATGATCGTATAAATCTATACCATACTATCATTAAAATATGTATATTTTATGTATATTTTATATAAATAAAATATTTAAAAAATTGTCCATTAGCTAAATAAACATAACATGATTGATAATCGAAAATAGTGAAAGTAATTTTTAACATTAAATATATTTTTAAAGAAACAAATTTTTATAGTAATCGTACAGACCAGCGCAGTTGTAAAACTGTTAAACAATTGGTTCGCAGCGCTTCCATAAAAATAATTAATACCATTTAACGCTATTATAAATATTGTTGTAAAATCTTAAGGCTATTTACAAAGGTGTAATTATATAACAACTGCTTATCATAAAATCATCCACATGTTTCGTCCGGCGGCTAAGGTCCAACTGCGAAGGTTAAATGAAAGAAAATGTTGTTCCACAGGTGTTATTAAAGTTACGTGATGCTAAAACGAGTAATACACTTTCATCGGATATGCTAATTTTAGGTTTAGTCTAATAAACAAGTTTTATGATGATAACATTGGCAGCTATCGCTATTAAACCGTACAAAAGCGTATTTCTTATCTATACTTAATTTTACTTTTTTAATGATAATTATTTTTTTAAGTTATAGAATTAAGATGTAGTTTTGGTTACCAAGTAACATTGTTTTCTTATAAATAATTCAACACTTAATGCATACGGACGGATTTTTGTGTAGTGTAAATTATTTAATAATTTGGAATATTCGTATAAGTAGTGCAAGTTTCATACATTCTTTAAATTGGCTCAAAATTGGGCCTAATCAAAGGTTGTACAAATGTATATTCAAATTGAATAGAGCCCCCATGTCCATACATATCTACTTAGATTAAATACTTATTTCTACATCTATGAAATCGATGAAACGCGAGGGCGGAACGCTAGCAAACAAATAATTTAGTAACTGTTTATGCAAATCGTGTTGCGCAGTCAGTAGCAGCAGTCCACCTTCGACATTATGGACTTGTACTTCAATTAATATTATAACAATATCACCTCCGTTTTATCTTGCCCTGGTATGCCGTTCTTAATTTACAAGAATTCCTTGATTTGCATTTATTTTCCCATGATAAATACAAATTTATCATAAGACTTTTTAACTCAATAAGATACGTCTTCTAACGAACAGCATCAATATAAATATTATGAGTTTTACTTTAAAACATTTGAAGTTGACTCAACATGTAATGTGAAAATTAAAAAAAAATGCACTTATTAGGTCTTTATTTTTTAAGTTCCGCTACTTTTACCCGTCATCTTTTAATATTAAATACAAACTTGACTTTTGATACTTCATGGTCGCAAACTGAATTAGGAGAAGTGTGGGCGAACTACATTTCGTTATATTAGTTGGTGACCGCGTATGTCCATTATTGCTTTGACCATTATATACGCCAAACTTGGAAGTAAACGTTACTTGATATAAGCCGTTTTACTCCTACACTATATAATATTGCTAGAATATGTGAAATATGTTGGGTTCAATTAAAGGGTAATCGTGGAACTGGTTCAGCTAGTTTTTAACTTCCAGTGAATCTTTGTACTTCTAGATCTATACTAGTATTATAAAGAGGAAACGATTTGTTTGTTTGTATTGAATAGGCTTGGAAACTACGGGACCGATTTGAATGAAATTTTGTACAGAGATTCTTTGAAACCCCAAGAATGTAATAGGATAGTTTTTATCCCGAAAATCCTACGGGAACGGGATATAAATGCGGGTGAAACCGCGGAGCTCAGCTAGTATTTGTATAAGTATCGAGTTGGGAACGGCCTGACTAGGGAGACTATATCATTTAATTGAAACATAAATCAAATCGCTTAAAAATTACATTAAAAATAAATAAGTAAGATTCTTATAATTACTCAAAACAAATAAAATCGTTATAGAATTAACTACAACTTGCTTGCTTTGCTTGCATTGATTAAAAGCAATAAGACTGCCTATTGTACATTGAATTGTAATAAGTGCTATTATAATATGAATGTGGCGTACAATAAAGGAATAAAAAAATAAATAAATAACTTAAGATCTACCATGACTGTAACGCACATACCGTTTACCATTAAAATAAAACGTTGATTGTAAATGTCATATGTCATTAACCGTGATCAATTTGTCAATTAATTAACAAAGACAAGTTAAAACAAATTTACGTATTATAATTTAGAAAACGGTTACCTTTTATAAAGATTAACAACCGTTACTAACTGTATAAATTGTATGCGATGTTCTTAAAAGTTATATAAAATGAAAGTACAGTACAGTGTTTTAAAATTAAAATATTTATTTAAATTGTTTGATAGAACGTTTTTTATCTTCACACAGTAAATATTATGATGTTGTTAGGAATTAGTAATGATTCATTCTCCTTATTATAAAGCAAATATAGGTCATACTTACTGTAAATAAATTAAATTTTGAAATTTTAGAACACAGTTAATCATTTTTATTTTTCATCAACTTCTTCCAATTATTATTACTAGCTTAGCTCCGCAGTTTCATCAGCGTATATCTCCCGTTCTTCTAGGATTTTCGGGATAAAAACTATCCTATGTTCCTCGAGTTTTAAAGAATCTCTGTACAAAATTTCATCCAAATCGGTCCAGTAGTTTTAGAGCCTATACAATTCAAATTAAACAAACAAACAAAAAATCAAATCTCCTCTTTAATATTGCTATAGATAACAAACTGCATCCAATCATTTATTATTACTCACAAAATCATAATATCTATCGTAAAACTCCCACCACCTACTAACATATGTATTAAATATCTTTTATATCGCACAATACAAATTCAAATCTGTTTATATTAAACCGAAAGTTCAATGGCGACTCTGTCTCGATACCCAATGGTTTTAGATTTTGCCAAGTAATGATGACTTTTACAAGCACTTCAGACGTCTACCGTCAATCATTGCCCGTGGCCCAAATTATAACTTCGATGATTTCAATTACGATTCAATATCGAAATTGCCTATCAAATGTAAAATTTATCGATGTTAGTCGGTTTCGTGTCAAAACTTGCATGCTTTGTTAGATGTAATAAAAACTTATGGATTAATAAAACTCGTTTACGCTAAACTTAGTTTGGTATGGTATATATAGCTTACGTTCACCTCAGAAACAATGTGGGTTTATTTAAATTTAATATTTCTCTATTATGGCTCCTACGTCATGATTTACTGTAGCATAGCTATTCATTGAAGTTTAATATACATTTTTATATAACGTCAATCACTATAAATAGCCTAAAATAGGAAAGTGGTTACACTTAACATGGCATGCGATATGGCGTAATGTCGCAATTATACTAGGTACGCAAGCACGCCTAGTATGGCTAGAATATTTCTTGGATCGGTAAAGGCGTAAAATCTATTTCATAATGCACGCTTCTTTAAACCTACTTATATTACAAATGCGAAAGTTTGTATGTACAAATAAATTACAAATAAGTAATTGTTATATTAGGAGATGAAGAGTAACAAACATACGTACAAACGTTTGTTTGTTACTCTTGCACGAATAAATTACTGAACGATAGCTTATATATGAAAAAAACCCATTGGTTAAAATTTATAATTTTACGCGCGGTGATATGGGTAAAAGTCAGTTACTGATATTTATATGCATAATTATAATAATATCAATTTACTTATGAAGTAACTTTAACATGAGGCAAAATTTATATTGTACTGCGTTTTTCCCTCTATCGTGATAATAATATTGACATTTCATATTTCTGTGAATTATAATTGATTGCGTTATCTCTTAGATACATTTCTGCGTTTATATTTAACCCTTTTGTTTCTTTAAAATGTGCACGCATAAACTTGCTATAGTGTTCTAAATGATTGTTAGGATTTCTAACTTCGAAGTTGTATGGAATCCTAAACTTGCGTTAGAGCAAGCTTATTCTTGCATTCTTAAAACTTCCGTAATAACATCGATTCTAAAGTTCTTTACAGGAATTCTAGCTGCACGTATAATCGGTAAACATCGTATCGAATATCTTAAACTTGCGAGCTTTCGGAATACTACAAAACATTGTTACGGACTATTTAAAGCTTAACGGATACTTTTCAAGGCAACAACTTTGATGCAATGTTTTAATAGACTAAACTTTACTAATATTATAAACTTGCTGTTATGCGCGGCTTCACTCCCGTATCATATTTCACCTTCCTCGCTAATGGTCTATCTAACACATAATGATTTCGTCAAATCTTACTAGTAGTTCCTAAGATTAACGGGTTCAAACCAATAAACTCTTCCGCTTTATAAAATTATTGAACAAGACAAAGAAAAGACTTGAATTCGAAGATCAGCGAAATCTTTCGGAGGGTTACCGAAGATGGAGGAGAGTCAAATAGGCGAGTTTGATACAAATATACCCAAGTGTAGTATCAAATGAAAGGTCTTGATTTATCGGTCGGGACGAGGTACTAGTAGTATAGAGGAAAGTTTTTGAGGATGTATGTCACATACATACATCCTCAAAAACTTTTACTCTTTGAGCAAAAACTACTTTACGTATTTGAATATAACTAAACCGTATATAGCTTATATATAAGAATAACACATAGGTTACAATTCCTAATTATTCGCGAGTAAAGCTGTGGCCAAAAGCTAGTAATGTATAAAACTGAATGGGCTTCTCAAAAACATGTATTAGTAAGCGTTGGACATTCGGATAGCGGCGAATCACGGAATTGTCCTACTCTGTGGTGATTTCTCTGTTTTATTTAGAAACGAAAGTGTTATACCAGTTCCGAAGCAACGTTTGTATCTAAATTTCGTCGGAACATAAGATTTATTCAATTTATGTAATACTTGTATATCAGATTAAAAATACCTGCTCTGGTAACTTTTAGTTCGGAATGCTTTTAATATTTTGTTTTTTCTTTGTCATTTTACTTTTAGGGAGGGATTTTATAGGTATACCAATTGATAGATCGAGACGATTTTATTTATTTAAAAATAAATTATACACGTTACATGAAAAAACAGTTAAATTAAGTTTCTTGCGAAATAAAGAGTTTATTTACTAAACTCTTCACTCACTATATTTACATATCAACCCGTAGTATGTGAAAACATTGACGTGTCCTGAATTATGCATTCGTTTAAAAATCAATCGTGTTTCATTTGTTTGCCAATCGCGGAAGAAAACAACTTCTCTAACATTCGCGATATTTTCCCCATTTCCTATGTAATCCTTATTTGAATATGTAAAGGTACAACTTCAATGTATATAAATTAAAGAAGTAAACAATTTTATTTTATTGGGTACAGTAAAATCATTCTTATTATTTTTGCGGTGATCATCTTTTAATATATTTCATTATGGTTCTAGAAACTTCGATGCTACTTTTTGCACAAGATTTAGAATAAGTATAAATTATTTTTTCGTTCAAATAACTACGCGTTATACATTTAAAATTCTCACATCCATTAGTCACTGTTGTATGTCATCCAAAGAAGTATTTTCGTTGCAGACATTTTTGTTGTGACCGAATGTGGATCAACTTTTATTGCTGTCCTAAAATAAATCTGAAAGTGCATCTTTATTGCCATACTTTATATGCCGCTTTTGAGAAAAATATTAAATCATGCTCGAAATGTGTTTGACAGTTAATTTCTTCTCGATGTTTATATAGTAGAAGATATGGAAACGTTTCCTATTTCATTTTGTTGCGTGTGCGTTATTAGATATTAATTAAGAACTTTTTATCTATCTATGCTTATCTGGAAATGATTAAGAAGTCGTAATGATTATTATCACTGGTCGTTCGCACCTCGTCCACACGTTCGTAGTAAGAGAAGAATGCAGGTTTGTCACGGATATTTGTCAACAAAGCATTATAACACATTCAATGCTTCCTACGTCACAGCTTGGGCCCGCGTATGTATTGCGAGTCAGTTCCATTTTAACAGTGATGCGATCGTGCGTAATTTATTCATACAATTAAAATAATAAAAGTGCCATGAAAATGTTAACTCACCATATAAAATCAACTCCCAATTACGGTAAAAAGTTAAAAGTGAAACAAGAATTGGTATCGTACAGCCTTATTTTTTACCAGAATGTTTTAAAGTTTTAATACATTGCTTAATTATTGCGGTACTGCATACATTTTGAGCTTACTAGGCCGGCGAGGATTTCCTACTTGACTAAAGGCGTGTGCGGGTCAGCATACGCGCGTCTTGCCTCTCGTGCTGCAGCGCAAGCAGTCTGTCCGATGAGCCGTAGAGTGGCGGTCCTGCCGCCACGCTCGCGCGACCCGCACGCAACTCCTACTAGCCTAGTACTTTGTCTCGACCCGCAGTGGTTTTAACGAAGCTTTTAAATTTATTGTTTACCCATAAATTTGGTGTTTAGTGGAACAGAGTGTTATGTTTTTGGATTAATTGTGTTGTTAAAATCAGTGGATCAGATCGTCCTGATGAAGCGTTCGACGTGGGTAGAGGTGGAAACCGGCGGCCGGTTGGGCTGCAACGGGGAAATATTTTGGAGCGAATGTCCCGAATGCGACTGCACCTACTGCAACCCGAACTACGTTTGCGTTTGCAGTGATAAGGTACTGATGACCGTTTAAATTTCCACAAAGCTCGCTTATAAAGTTGATGTGGGATTATCAATGTGTGTCAATTTATATCGTTCGTGATAATTTTGATGCCAGGACCAAAACTTCCTTTGTATCGTTTTCAGTTGATAAGGAGCTAAGCGTTTTATCACTCGGTGTGTACAAATATTTGCTTTCATAAAATTCAAGGTTCTATGACCTTTCAGACATTTTGATAACGTCAAATGTAGCATTTGAAAGATTAGTATACAAAGTAGATAGTGCGCCAAAATAAAGGTCTGTACTTCATTTGTTTTATATATTTTATATAAGATTTAGCAATCATATTTGTACATCGAGCTTCGATTGAATTAAATCTTTGTTCTTGTCTAAGACAATAGGTTTGCAATGAGCTTTCTCTTACTGGC
>LQNK01000484.1:421037-446531 GCA_001586405.1 Phoebis sennae | reverse complement strand
GAAGCAATTAATTTATAGTTCGATCTTATAAGTCAAGATTGAATACGCATTATATCCAATGAATGGTTATTGAGTTTCGTCTTTTGTACACCAAGCTCTGGGTGTAATTATACGCCTTTATACTGTATGAACTTAATTATATCTATATTAAACTTCTTTCTTTTTAACACTTTCCATTTTATTATAAAGAAATCGTAATTTAACATTACTTGCAATTAATGGTTTACAGAGCAATGAAATTTAATATTTAAGAATATCGTTATTAAACAAATCGATTCGTATCTCGCACATTTGAATAATATCCGCGACCAATTTGCTATGGCCGAAACGTATACCAATTCTTGTTACAAAACAAAACTGTTTATTTTATCCCATCCGTTTCCACATAACACTTACTCCTTACATAATCCTAGTATAAACAAATTCCTCGATTTGTAAATTATCGCCTAAATGTTGCCGGAAGACCAATTCGACCTCGTTAGATGACCGCGTTTCGTTTCTTCAAATGATTGTCACACTATCTACATACAAACTGTTTTATATACAAACATAATTATGTAATCTAAAACAATTATGCGTTAGTTATTGAATAGACAATTGATGGACGAACGCATCCAGTGCTAAAACAAAATGGTGGAAAAAGGCGCGAAAAGTAAGGAACTAAAGAGTAGTTCGATGTGTGGGACGTGGACGCAATATGACAGTGATGGTGGTATTAGGAGTGACACGAAGAAGAAAGAGAAGCACTTATGGCGAAGGTCTTTCACAGACGGAGACAAAAAACAAACAAAGGAAAAAACTTACCATGTGCAATGGGCTCAGGTGTTAGAAGAAATGTCATGGAAGTTGAACTCCGTGAGTTAATTTGTGTGACAATAATGACTAACACCAGTAGTATGTATCCTTTGTGTTAACGTTACTGTGTATTTGTCCTACATAGAGCTTATCCTCAATTAAATAAATCTTTCGTCGTGAACGCAATAAAATGTTATATGTTAACGATGTTTTAATAAACCGTCGTCGTGTAGTCAACGATTCTTTGTTTAGTTTGGGTTACGACATTCGAGAGCAAACTTAAATAGAGATCAACGGAGTGCATAAGAAGTTAAATATACATTGTGTATTTGATTATCTGTATGCATACCTTGTTAAATGTGCTACTGTTCATTATCTATGCATCTATTTATTTGTCTACTTGAGACATTACGATAAGTATGATTGGAGACTTGATATAATTGACGCCACTTCTAATTATTATTATGCGAAAATCACATATAAATATATACATATGTTATATATATTTGTATTAAAGTAGTTTAATCACTTTGGTATCAAAACAAAGATCATGTTCTATATGCATATTTTAGTTTAATAAAACATTATTGAATAAAACACCATAGTAACACAACCTGATATCTGATACCTGAATACCTCTAACCCGTAATATACACCGTTCCTCAGCAATAAAATAACCACTAACCAATGTGGCTGTACTGCATATTCTATATGTATTAACATACTTTTTTACTTTTTATTATTTACATACTCGTAGACATCGCTTTGCCCTCTGAATTTCCCGTGACTTTAATGTTGATGAACTCACTCGTATGTCACTAATTGTTCTTTACACGAACCTTTCATGGTATATCCTTAGTATAAAAACGAAAGCTTCGTCCCCAGTTCATATTTTTTGAGTAGAATTCTCTTACATTTGATCGCCTTTTCTATAAAATTATTTACGGTGAATAGAAAAACAATGAAAAAGTTATTATCTATTTCGCTTTAAATGCATGTTCCAATTACAATACAATGTAATGTTTTGGGTCAAAAAACTGTGTTTTCTTACAGTTAAATAAATCCAACCTTGCTTTACGAAGTCAGGTCTTCCTCTCCAAATGAAAAATATTTGTACCGATACATTTCTATTCGCTTGACATTTCCGCATTCACAGTGTTCCATTCTTTACCGTTCTGAAATTGATTTAAGCCTTATAATCTAGTGTTTAATAGGATATGAGTTCCATATAACAAATTACAGTAACGGAGTGTAACGGGAGGCTGTCCCGGTTCAGCTCAGTTACGCAACTGTTCTCGTTTTTGTTTCAACCATCGGTTCATAGTTCGCGGTATTGATTGATCACACTTGATGTAACATTACCGATTATGGTAAAGCTACGTGAGAAGATGCAGCTATGCTGAGATCTTATTAAATAACGGCTTAAAGTCACCCGACCGCATCAAACAATTTCAAACTTCACCTAGTGGCAATCTGATCATAGATATAAGAGATGGGTCTACTAGTGCGCAGTATAAAATCCAAATATTATGTTTGTTTTGTTCTGAATGGATTACTTTTGTGCTCTACTTTCTGAATATATTCACTGTACGCAGCTAACAGCTTAATACGTACCAAGTATATTTTAAACTAGTTTATTGCCCAGTCCTGGTCCCAGTCCGGTCCCTGGATCAACTAGGGTTAAATCTATTCTCTAACTAAAAGTTAGGGAATAGATTACCTTATTAGTAGTGAGTATATCATATAATATATATTAGCGTTGTCAGGTTAAATAACAATTGAACACTCAAGATAATTATCACATCCCCTAATTGATACAATTTCGTCATTGTTATTAAATTACCCATAGCAAAAAGTGTGGGTAATATTGAACAGGTCTTAAACACATGCGTGCGCTTAAAGTAGGAAGTGCACTGATTTGTACGCTGAAGTTCCCGGATGTGAAAGCACTTGGCCCTTAATTATGATTTTGTAGATTTTTTATTAATAAGCAGTTTTTATACATCCGTTGTCTCAATTAAAAATGTTTAAGTAAGCGTAAAATATCAACCACAACATTATGAAGCACGATTAATTAAAATTAATCGCTAAGTATTTTTAAATAATTTAATGGACTATCAGGGTCTATATTTTATGTTTAAGACCCCCTACGTCTTTAACCATTTTATAAAATTTATCAAACTTAGCATCTAGGTAGTGTCACACATGGAAATAGACAACAGACGAATGAATAAACATACAACGCAGTTAGACGCGTAGATAACTTTCTATACTAGATTCTATTGTGTGTTAAATTGGTCTAGTTACTAAAGTATTCATGAAAATCTTGAATAAAGGCAATCGTCAAAGGGTACGGAAAGTGCGTGCGTTGCGAGCCAATGCCACCATTTATATTTATGAGACCACTGACCAAGCAGGTTAACTACGAAATTAAGAAGTTTCACTCAATTCTGTTACTTTTAACATGGTTTTACTTTTTCTGTGGTTGTTCACTATAGAAATGGTAATTTTAGTGACGTGTATGATTTATTTACTGAATTTGATTAAATGAAAGAAAATTTCAATGATTTGTTTTAATATCGATTATAATATACTTTAATTAGATTTAATTAAAATGAGATTTTTTAAGAGAATAAAATGCAAAAATACTTAAAGCATTTTAAATTTAAAGGATTTTAAAATTTTGCATCCATTGTTTCATTTCGCTAAATAATCAACAAAAATAACGGAAACAGTATAATAGCAAAGGCTAGCTTGTTATTCTAACACAAATAATCGTGTGTTATTTAGTTATAAATTATTTTCTCTTTAGGATTACGGTAATTCTATTCAGGTAGCAGCAAATTACACGTAACTGACACCTAACGGTGTTAAAGCTTCTTTGCTTAAGCGATGTGTACACTTCGATGTTTCAGATTAGCACTAAATCCATTCATTTAGAACAAACAATACTTTTTAACGATTAGCGTAGTGATTAATGTTTGGATGAATGAAGGAATGACTGAAATACTTTTACATACATTGTGCACATACATCTAAATAACAATTGATTTACAAAACGACAATTTACAGAGTAAGTACACAAAAGGTGACTTTATATCTGAAATATGATTTCTACCAAGTAATTTGTAACAGTAATTTGTAGGTTTAATGTAGTAGAGTAGAGGGTGTGGGTTCGATCACCACGTGTAGAAAATTATTAGGTGAGGTTAGTTATTTGTCATTTACCATAGTGTGTAAATATGTTTAAAACATATATGGAACATGATGCATTTAAATTTGCTGGTGGTATATGTATTTATTTAGTTAATATCAATATAATCTTACTCCATAAGTGGCGTTGTATTGCGTAATTAATCACGTCTATTCTGGCACGGCGGGTGTGCAAATAATGCAATTGAGAACGTTATATGGACAATCAGTTCAAGTGTACTGCTCTGAGGTCATGGTTTTCATATTAAATTGACAGCACATTTATATTTTTTAATGATCAAAACGATTACGATCCTTCACTCCCAATTTCGTCCGCAATCTTGCGATTAATCAATAATTTCATACCAAAAAGCTCGGGTAATATGGGAATTTGTGACACTGATTTAATATGTAATAATTCGTATTAATATAATACGCTAGTATTTATTTTTACATGTTAGCAATTGAAGAGTATCCACTATCCACTGTTAATGACTATTTACGTTTTATATGACATATTTGTAGAGTATTCGCTTGTAGTTTCTTCGGTCGAGTAAACATTATTGTTTATAAACAAATCTAACAATACTTTATTAAATGTACGAGTAACCATGCAAATAATATCACTAATGATTCGTAACCATAGCATTCATGCGTAAAACGTTTAAACATGTATAAAAAATAACAATGATTTATTTCTCTACTGTCCAGATAATTTATACATTTTCCAGTTAATTTAGTATCTTATGAATTATAGTAATTAATTGATAATGCACATTTATCATAACACTTAAATTCTATTTATAGCACATGTTAAACAGTACATTGTATTTAATTTAAAACGGCTGTTGTACAAAACGCAATAATGCAAAAGTTTGTGAATTAAAAATTAACCAATGTTAAAGATAAATAAAATTTAATCAAAACTTAAACCTGTCTGTTCTAAGCTCATCCTGTCACACATAAAATAGTTAAAATTTACTCTATTCTATATTGGTTTCACATATTTTCTCACCGGACGACCGAAAGCACGTGCTCCATCGCGTATTTACAAACCTATTGTATCCAAACAAAACCGACTACAGCTGTTTCAAGATAAAAAAGAACAATAAACTTTGGACAGGCGAGATCTGATGAATAGAGAGTCTTACAAGCATCTTCTATATTGTTAAAAGTTTAAAACTCTATTATACAAAGTATTAATAAGGATTGAAAACTTTTTAATTTAAAATGTTTTTTTCACTTCTCAAGTGTGTTTCTTGCATCAGTATAATATATAATATTTGTGGGCTATGTCTATTAAAATCAAAAAACTAATAAATGTCAACATTCAACGTGGTTTATATCATACCTAATAAAAACTTTTGTGATTTCGTGTTTAATGATTTTTAGTTATCTTCTGCTTTAGAAAATATTTATTGTAATTACAAATGTGTCCCTAATTCTGTAATTTAAATTTACCCCCAACCGCGTGTCGATGGCAGCCTCAAGGATCTGTACAGCCGCAGCTCGGCAGGTGTGCACCAACACAGGCGCACAGCACGCACACACGCAGATGTAAACCCGTACATAGCACGTTCGCCCTTTGTAATGTATGCGGCGAGGAGGATGCTCTACTTTAGCCTTTTTATAATGCATAGAAAGCAGGTTGCTCTTAAACTATTTTTGTTTTAAGTTTCAATGAAAACGTCACGTACACAACATTTTCTATAAGGTATTCACCGAAATTCAATTTTGTAATATTACGTTTTTCACTTATGGCAATGCCCTTGATTAACTACGTTTTTAATTTAAAGTGAAACTTCATTGCAATATTATCATAATAGGACAAAAACTGGAGTGAAACAAAATGAAAATTTCGAGGAAGTTTTTTGCTTGAGAACATACAGTTAAAAAAAATTGGATCACGCTCTCCCTTACTCTCTTTTACACTTAATCTCTCACTTGTTGTTTAAAATGTTCCAGTTTACGACGTGAGATATTAACAAAAGTTTTAGAGGCCAAAATTGGCTGTTTAAATATTATTACCGAATGACGAATGCTTGTTTCATAAACATTGTATGTGTTAATATATAATACTTGCGTGTGCCACCCACTACTTACTGCTTCCGTGATCGGTTTAATCAGAACCTCATGAAAAATAAATTAACCATATAACGAACTCATTCAGTGAAAGAAAAATAAAAGCATTCTATTATTATTATGTACGTAGGTACTGTATTTTTCACTAATATAACGACTAAAATGAGAAAAAAAATAAAACAGAAACATAGGGCGATCAAAACAACCCGTAAATATAAAGTAGAGCAACATACACGCGCATCCACAGCGTCCAAGTAGAGGCAACCACTTTTTTTACGATCCCAACGTATTCCCTCGCCCCTTCGCATCCCGCTTCAGTTCCTTATTCTTACTCCAAACATTCACCATGTGCTTTGCTTACATCCTGTATACACTGATTTTACATCACACTCTGTACTAAAACCTTTTCAAAAACGGTTGTGTTGTGTTGTGTTCGAAATTTAAACAAGTGTTAAATGTGTTTGTGTTGTTTATAAATATGGATACAATAAATGTGGTTCTTAAAACTGGATACAAAATTGTAAAGGATTTTTCTGAACAACATATTCACGTGAGTTACTCCTTTATACTACCCATTGTAGTTAAATAATAATTTATAAAAATATCTAACAATGCAACTATTTCAATAATATAAGGAATGAAAACTATTCACTATAAAAATGTTAATAATGAGCCCATTCATCAAAAGTAGGCTGCTGTATTTTACGTTTATATTACTCAACGTTATATAAATCGTACATTGAAATCTTTGAAGCCTCTTCTATGAATGAAAGAATAAAATGAGTTAGTATGGAATTCATTCGTACGTTTTCAAATTTGGATCATAACCTACATTCTAGAACGTATTTTAAATATTGCATGTCTACAGATTATAAAAAGCTTAACGGAATAGTAACGGAAATTATAAGCAAACTGAGATTGAAACGATCCGATCTATACTTGACCGTATGCAATTGCAATTGGCGATTTGTTCCGACGGTATTTAGGTGAAGTTGCTATAAACTTTCACAACACTAAACATTTGAGATTCCTGTCTTTAATGGTAACTATAAGACAGGTTATATGTTTTATAGAATTAATGACGTTACTCCTTGATCCGGAAAGGATCAAGAGGGTCTTTTGAAATCTATTTGCCTTTGACGAAGGTAAAACCTAATTCTACTTAACAAAGAAACGATTAGTATCCTATACACCTAGCTTTATTTATATTTACTTTACGTTGATCAATCTTTTATTCGGTTTAATTTAAATAAATTAATCATTATCGTTTAATTATTATTATTAAACGAAAATAAAATCAATAAATTCATCAATTGTTATAATTTTATTTACATAATATCTCATTTAAATAAATCTCATTCGTCGTTAAATGTCAATGTCAATATATATGAAAGCAAAACACTGTAATAAAACGTAGTGTAACACCAATGATGTATTAGTTATTTAATATAATTGTATAATACTAAATAAAATAATATTAAATTACAATAAGCTATCAACTATTAATTACATTTATTGAAAAATATTGTGATAGTGGCCATGGAAATATGTGGATCAAAAAGGATGATAAGTTATGTTTAACTAGTAATGGCAAATGAATCCAATTTATGTGTAACTAGTTGTGCCCCCTGGTTTCACCCGCGTATATCTCCAGTTCCCATAGGATTTCCAGCTCTATCCTATGTCCTTTCTCGGGTTTCCAACAATCTCTGTACAAAATTTCATCCAAATCGGTTCAGTGGTCTATGCGTGGTGAAGAGATAATATACAGACAGAGTAACTTTCGTATTTATACTATTACTAAGGAAGAAAGGACTAGTAAGAACAGATACATCACAAATATACATAAACACAACTATACAAGTCACAGGTCAAAGTCGCCAAGAGGTTAACTATTTTTCTTAACATTTAGTTTTATTACGTTTAGATGGAGACGTCAGGCGGGTCTGAGAGCTCCGGCGGTGAGGATGCGGAGGCGCGGCGGTCACGGCGCGGCCACGTGCTGGCTGAGCTCCTGCAGACTGAACGGATCTACGTGCAGGAACTGGGCTCCATACTGGCTGTAAGTGTAAATAAGTATTCAGGGACATTTAACATTACGCCATCTAGTCACAAACTAAGCAAAGGTTGTGTGGGGAACTAGATAACTGATACACATAGTTAGACACACTTTTTTTGTAAATAGATACATATTACATACTATAGATGGATAAACACCCAGACAGAAGAAAATTACAATGTTCATCGCATAATAATTTTCTACTGTGGGATCGAACCCACACCCTCCGGCGCAACAGACCACTGCTACATCCACTGCGCCAATCAGGTTATCAATTGTATGTATTGTATGAATATATCTTGTCTCTAGTTTTGCATTAACGATTACCTAGAAAATGTTGGTGTGGATATCTGTGTGCACATTTTCTGTAAGGATTACATTGCAAAATGAGAGATATCTCTTGATCGGCACTTACATTGAAGCAAAGAAGCACTAAACATGACCTTCATGTCTTCAATTGTTTATGGCTTTTTCATTCAATATTTCGAAATGCAAATGTCTATGTTACGGCCCACTGAACATCTCGATATCTCTTGTGCGTTACGCGCTCTGAAAATTAAATATGCCATTGTATTTAAACTAGTGCACGCCGTTTATATATGTGCTCAATGGCCTGTTATGGACCATCTGACATCTCACCAGGTACATTTATCTGATGTACTCAATGCGACGCACGCAACCACCAGCCCGGGCCCACTCATCGGAACGCGATGCATTTAACACATTCGCAAACTGCACTTCGGTGCAGGCTCTCGGTCGCGTGCTATAATTCGATCCGTGTAATATGAAATATGGAAAATATGACCTCCATAAATCTTCCGCGAATCTCAGTGTCGGCACTTCCTATTCGTGGTACTACAGAAAAAATGACAGCTCGACCACGCGGAAGAAAAAAAAGCTGTCGAGAACCGCGTCCGACTCCACGCTCTTTAGTGACTATGCTAATCAGATTGCACTTTTCGATAAGACGAGAAATAAACGGAACAAAAAGTCGTCCATTGAAGTCGGTAAAACAAATAGAATCAAATGCCAGCGTAAGAATTTAAAACCCGTACGTATGGAACCATTCACTGGAAATTTCTATTACGGAAAATTACTGCCTGGGTATAAAGACGTGCCAAAGATAGAGGAGAAAATTGATTATTTACCTGATTCCGATATCGTAACCCTTTCAGAAGATAACACTGCTGAGTCTTTGACAACTGCTGGTACTGTTGTTGATATTCCAGAAATTGTAAAGAATCCTTTATATGGATGTAAAGAAACCGATATACACATATCGACATCAGAATATTTAACAGATGGTACAGATTCGAAAGATTCTCAACTGCAAACGAATAGTTGCACGGAATTACAACACACCATGGGTAGCAGTAAAGATTCTGACGACGTGTTGATCAATATTATGAAGGATTACAAAAGGATAATGAAGGAATGGAATAATACTATAATAGACCATTATTCACCAGGTTGTCAATCCAAAAGCTCCACACTGTGTACAAAAAGTAATACAGATAGCTATGTCCGCAGCTTGAACTCAACTTTATCATGTCGAAGAAAAAAACGAGGTCAAACTTTAAATAGTAGTTTCAAATACTCTTATAATCTATCTCACTGTAAGAAATATCAAAACTATTACAATAAAAAGTCTCGAAGTTTGAGTCGCAATCAGAAATTTAGTAATTGGACGACAAAGCTACAGAATTTTAAAAATATTTTTCAAAAAACTGATGAAAACATTCCAGCTTCGGCACAAGATTGCTTGGAAACTATTTATGAAGATTATGAAAGGCGTTTACAAGAATGGTGCGATACAATCAGTGAATATACATCGTCACTTAGTTCGGTACATTACTTTTTATGTATAACTAATTGTGGTTCCACTTCGCTGGCGTGATATAAGAAATCTTTACTATAATACATTATCCTTCTTGTAATTCGCCACAAACTTTGGCTTTCCTTGTGAATCAAATTTCTACAGCACAATACCGTGTGTTGTAATCATTTATTTGTTTTCTTGCAGGGTTACAAAGAAGAAATGGAAAAACCAGAAAATCAACACATTTTACCGGCAGGTCTGGTCGGTCAAGCGGACGTTTTATTCGGCAACCTGCATGAACTCTTCACATTCCACCAAGAAGTATTCCTTAAGGATTTAGAAAAATCGATCTCAGCGACAGAACTTGTTGCACTCTGTTTTGTTGAAAAAGTAAGTATTATATAACCTTTTTATGTGTAACAAGATGCGGCAATGAAAGTGATTGTTTGGACTAATGTTTATGGAGAAGTGCCAAAACCATTTAATATACCTTCAACTTTCAATCTGTAATTTTGTTTTGTTTTTTGTACTTCGATGCGTGAGTACTGAATGTTAAATGTGGAGCAATTTGCAGTGCAGATCATAATTCCATAACAGTTTTATATAAAGTTATGAAATGTATTTATATATTCTATTCCCGTGAATAAAATACATAGCATAGAAGGAAAAGTCAGCAAAGAAGCACAAGTCTCGTCTTATTAACTTTGTCATAAAGATTTTAAGTTACAGGGTTGTGAGACCTAGTGATACTGTTTTATATTGAGGACTTAATTCAAATTATTATATCACATGTAATAAATACTTGAATTATTTTGTTTTATTTTCAGAAAGAAACATTCTACCACCTATACAGCTACTATTGCCAGAACATTCCACGGTCGGAGCGGTTACGGGAGACATTAGTAGACACGCATCTGTTTCTGCAGGCGTGCCAACAGCGTCTTGGACACAAGTTGCCTTTAGCCGCCTATTTACTCAAGCCCGTACAGAGGATCACTAAATACCAGCTATTAATTAAGGTAACTTAAAATCTGCCACACCTATGGGCTATATCGGCTATTGCTATAATAGTATAGAAACTCAAGCGAGGAATTTGGGACTTATCTAAGTGAGTCAAACAATTATATGAGGAGAAACCATGGTTATGCATCAATGAAAATCGTCAGACGGACACATTTTTGTATTTTTAGTAATCTCTTCACATTTTTAACCTTGAAACTAGAATGTTAACGTTCTATACGAGTATGAATGTATTGTAAAGTCATAGGATATGTATTATTATGAGGAAGATGTGTGCACGCACGCGTGCGCTGGAGACGTTGCGTGTTCCTAGGAAATTAGGAGTTAAAACTGTTAAAGATACACTTTCGCATTTTCGACAATGTTACATTGGTTGTTACATGTTATCCACAGCACTTAGGCCCTCACTTTTCGTGTCATCGTGTTATGAAAGTTAAGGAATTGATTGCATCTGCGTTCACGCAAATACTTCTGCACTTTTTCGCCATTGACGGACTACGTCAAGGAGGGCGATATATTATACTTCTGCACTATAATGTCTCCAGCGCAATTGGCTAATCTCTATACTCTATAGAGATTAGTTTCCGTGACCAAAATGGGCTAGTACTATTGCTATATACAGCCACTATAACTTCAACCATATTTCCACGTAAACATCACCATACATTTTAATAAACTAGTATAGCTATAGAGCCATTGTACCCTCCTTCCAGGATCTCCTGCGGTACAGCGAGTGCGGCTCGATGAGCGCCAGCTTGCAGCAGGCGCTGGACTGCATGCTCGTCGTGCTCAAGTGCGTCAACGACTCCATGCACCAGATCGCCATAACTGGAGTACCTGTGAGTATATAACATTGATTATTTTATATTGATTTAACGATTACATAGTTGTATTAGTACGGCTTTTACTAGACGTGACCGCTAAAACGCCTAACTCCCTCTGACGAAGGACCTCCGAATAAGTCCGAAACTGTCGGTCTACAGTCTACACCGAGTTAAAAAACAGTGAATAAAAACCGTCCCAATACAAATAATTAATTATTTTTTGTATTTTGACCCGGTTGTAAGGCTAAGTTACCAATGGAGACAGAAAATATCTGAAGAGATACAAAGGCTGATCACTTACTTGCCCCTAATTAACAATCAATGGAACGAATGTAGCATCTACCGAACACCCCAAGACAGTAATAAGCCAATGAGACTATGGCTCGCCTTTGCTTTGCTTCGAATCAAAAGTATTTATATTCGGTGTTAATTAAACATTGAATGATGTTTGAGAATGAAATCTTTTTGATATATTAGTCTCGACTTACAATGTTGAAAGTACACTATTAAATTTTTAACACAAAGAAAAGCGATATCTGAACAGAAACTAAAATATTTATTCTTATTATGTGCCATTTTTTGTTCCACAAATAGACTTGCAATATTGACATTAAAATTCAAATTTATTCAAGTGGGCAGGCACTTTAAAATTATGAAGGTCATTTGTAATGTTACGAATTTAGTTCTCATTATATGCGTGTTGTTATTTTAATATGCAAGGTTACCATATCGAGTAGCAATGAGCACAGGGAAAATTATATAATTGTTACCATTGCCATACATTAGAGGTCATCTATATCTATATACCAATTTTTCCCGTAACCTTTTCTCTAAGTTATCAAAATTAAATTAATTGTGATTGTCAACAAAAGCTTCCAAAATTATTACAAACAACAATTCAATTGAATTTAAATCATCAGATCATGTGAAATATACAAAAATTAGTTGGAAATGTAATTGAACCTAATTCTAAAATATTTGCATGCCTCTTGGCTGAATATGCTGGAATTATTGTATTACCATCATCGACAAACTTATATTCGCAAATAAAAATATTTCATTTAATTGAATTTCCAATTTTCCGCTACTACCCAAAATTATGACCTAAAGAACTTGTTTTAGTCCAATTTTCCTATAACACTGTTCGTTTTATGAACGTGTGTAGGTGGACCTGAACCAGCAGGGCGAGCTTCTCCTGCAGGGCTCGTTCCTGGTGGTGTCGGAGAACAAGCGCGACCTGCGCCTGCGCATCCGGCCGCGGCGCCGCCACATCTTCCTGTACGAGAAGGCCATGCTGTTCTGCAAGCCCGCGGCCAAGAACAGCCATAATAAGACGTACCATTTCAAACACGACCTGCAGGTGAGTTTCTGTAAAAATTCAGCAATTATTTTTTTGAAATTGGCTCTAAATGACAGAAGGCAATATGTGCGGTTTCAAGAATTTTCGTTCATAGTTTAAACTTATACATATGCCCTTTAGCTTTATAACTTAAATATTTTTTTTATTTTGAAAAGTTGCTGTATTTTTAAATTTTCTAAACTATTTGGTATTTTTTGTAAGATAAAACTGTTTATATTCTAGCGGCGTTTTTTCACTCTATGTTTCTTTATAATACTAGCTGAGCTCCGCGATTATACCCGCGTATATATCTCGTTCCCTTAGCATTGGGGTTTCAAGGAATCTCTGTAAAAAAATTCCATCAAATCGGTTCAGTAGTTTCGGAATCTATTCAATACAAACAAACCTTTTCTTTTTATAATATTAGTATAGATATTAAATGTTGTGTTGAAGCCGTATATTGCATCGATAGATCGTGATGATCGTTTATTTTAAACAGATGTCACAGATCGGTCTCACGGAGTCAGTGAAGGGTGACCCGCGCAAGTTCGAGGTGTGGCGGCAGGGCCGGGCCGAGGTGCACACGATCACGGCGCCGTCCGCGGACGTCAAGCGCGCGTGGGTGGAGCGCATCAAGCGCGTGCTGCTCGACCAGCTGAAGGAGCTCAAGGGCGAACGCGTGCGCCAGTATGCGCAACACCACAGGTGAGAACTAAGCTTTACCACCATTATGTTTAGTTCTTATTACTGATAGAAGACTATCTTCGATTACTAAAACAATATATGTATAAAATTAATTTATATTGGTTGCCATTTTCTCCCAAACTTTAAACTATATCTAAGAACTTAACATCACAGTAGTATGATGGTAGGTAGACTGTTGGATGTACTGAAGGATTCCTGGTCGCATCCCCTCCCGGATCTTTATTCTAATTAAACAATATTCCATACGTTAAATGTGAGAATGAATTATGGAGACAGCGCTAGGGTGCACATGGTCAAGATATTGTGAAACTCACGTGTTTGGAGTACTTTAGAAACGTTTGAATTGTGGGAGCAGGACAACGCGTCGATGGACTGAAACTACCCTGAAAATAGAAATAGTATCGCCTAAAACATCGATTTGTACCGATTATTCTCGGATAGATCCTAAAAATTTGAAACAAAATAATTGATATAGCCATTGTAAAAATATTGTTTGTAAAACAATTTTTATAAATCATTATCTTTTCCAAAAATTACTTCATAAAAATACCTCTTTCAGAACACTAATCCAAGCGAGTTCGTGGGACATCGGTCCGCAGAAGGAGCGGCCGCACGCGCCCGCCAACCCCGCGCGCACCGCCTCCTGCGACAACCACGACGAGCCCTGCTGGTCCACCGACCCCTCCGACGACGACGAGGACGAGCCCGAGCACGCGCCGGTATGTACACGCCCTAAACACGCAAGCTATAACACAGATTAAAAAAGTTTTCTTTTTAATTTTGATAGACTATAGCTTGGTACCGATTATGACGTTTACCACAGATAATTGTCAGATTTTTTTGCACTGTTAAATAACGTTAAAAAATTTATGTACATAATGTATTCACTTTAATGACGTAATTATTGTATAAAATTGTTTTAAATTTTTCGTTAGTCGATAAAATTACAATTACTAACAGCAGGATTATTAGATGCTTTACTTGGGATAGCTAAGGTGCAGAGAATTAATGGTTACTAATTTTGGGTTACAGTGTGAGTGAAGTGAACCACTCTATATGTAAGTGTAAAGTGTACTTATACAGGAATGTGGGCTAATAGTCACCGGGTAGCGCATGAATAGGCTGCCATCCCAACCGCACTACGCTTCCCGGAATAACAGATCGATGAGATTATAGAACTGAGAGAATTGATAGTATCTCGAATAGTTAGATGTGTGCAGAGGTACTACTAGTTCTCGAATCTACGGAACCTTAGAATGTAAATCACGTCCGCCGCCGCATTTTTGTTAGCATTCCACAATATCATCGCTTATAGTTTAAATAGCATCACGAAATAAATTAAACAAAATTTTTATTTGAGCACCTGTCACATTGAAGAAATTTTATTTTAAAAGCAATAATGTTTGGAAAATATGGCTGAATACGCCATCTTGTGGTTCGTGCGCGTCAAAATGGCCGCCAAGCTGTATGTTGTGTTGTTCAACAGGTGACGGAGGCCGTCGGTCTCAACGGTACCATCCACAGAATGGTACAGTTCTTTTCTGTATCGGGCTCGGCACAAGCCAACTCCACGTTTTACGTGTCACAGTACTGATAGAATGCCTTCGCGGGCTTTGTATATAAAAGACTGATTTAGATATCCAAAGTATGTTATAACCAAAGAAATCGACGTAACGTTGGATATGTCAGTTGTATTCGCTGAACATTTATATCGTGTAAGTCATGTTTTGTTTTGTATGACACTCATTGTCGTGTGCTTTGATGATACTTTCGTGCGCTTCGCTTATCGATGTTGTATGTTTATTTATTGGAAAGCTATATTGACTGTATAGATATTCATCTTACTAGATACTGTCTTCTTTTCATTTCTGAACATTATCCATATTATATTTATTATACAATCAGCGCTATACTCGTATTATTGACATAAAATAAACAGCGAAACATCAACGTATTAGCCTGCCACAGCACAATAAGTCCGACTTCCATTTTAGCACGTATGCTGCTCTGAAATGTAGCTTCTACTGCAGACCACAATGCATCTATTAAAACATACTCTTCATCTACGGACAGCTACATACATAATAGTATGAAATTAAACGTGGTGTATTGAAATACATTTAACTATATTATAAAAGTTAAAATTTTTTATTACGTCAGATTACAAGGCAGCTTAACGAACACATAATAATCCGCTCATAACGTTAATATAATATAAAACAAAACAAATTACAAAACTTTTGTATGTTTATGTATTATAAATATAAAACTATTATGTACCTATCTCTTATTTAACTTTAAACGTATGATTATTATCTTATTGAACTTGTATCCATGCGTTATGCGTGCATGGCTTAGCCAAGGAGCAGCTGAATTTAATAATTTTAAGAATTACGTGTTAACAATTAACATTAGCAATATTTTAACTGTAACGCAATAGAAAACTTCTACATTGGTATACTTAATGCACATTTATTTAAAAAGTACAGTTAAAGTATTGTAGATATGAAAGTTTTGAATACTAATAAAAACGGTGTTGTAACTTGCATGATGTGAAGATGATCGACACACGCGAGGTGATAATGGTGTATAAACACGCATGTCATCGATGTGCTGAGATTAACATTCATTATTAAGGTGTTTATGAACTGAATGCGTGCATGATTGTGTTCAATAGATAACGGCGTACTAACATACTACATAAGTACATAATAATAAAACCACACTAACGATTCTATTAATTAAACAACCTAATTAGATATCTTGTCAATTTCAATTATCCACTGTAATAAGGTCAGCTTATAAGTAATGTATTTTGATTAGGACTATTTAATAACCAAGAATAGAGGTACATTAAAGTGTTATTAGATACTGCTAAATTCATTTGATCATTCTGTAGCGATTATCGTATATCTCTAATGCTAGTTACACTAGGTTAGGATAAAGAGAAACATTTTATCATCATTATAATATCGTCATATACCTAGACAACATAATTGTTATTAAAGAAACCGTTTGACTAGCAAACTGATGTGCTATTGGTTGTTTAGAAGATTGTTCAGTGTTGCTTTAGAACGATATATGAACTGTAAACCAAAAAGTGGATTGATTTTAGTTATATTAGGGCTACTTATACGTAAATAATACAACATTTCCATTCTGACCTATTACAATGACACAAATGTATGATATACTGAAGAAGTATATTTTATCCACATCGCCATTACGAACAAACTTCAACGAATTTTTGTATACCTAATTTGGTTACAATTTTACAATAAATGAACAAATCAGATTGAATTGAATTTTTTTTTCACATTAATGTCATAAATAATGAAAAGTTGAAATTTGTTTATAAAAAAATATTACAGACATAGGTGAATATCAAAAATTAAAGTCTTTTACCGAATTTATGTTGCGATTTATTCATTCAATCCTGAGCGTAATTAAAGTAGGTCAACTCTTTTAATAATTTTATTAACCTAAAAAGCAGAGACAGCTCTACACATACAAAAGTCGTGGAACTACATAAAGACAAACCATTTAATATGACTAATTTAGTATTTTAGTGACTATGCTGCGTGTGCCTATCACGCTTTACGCCGCAAATATATTGAATTTATAAATCGCATTTTTAATTCGTTACAGTCTTTATTTTATAAAGGTTTTCTGTAAAGTAACGTGACTTTTAACGTGTAATTAGGCCGTGGGCAGCGCGCTGGTCGCGTTGTCGGACTACACGGCGGTGGGCGCCAGCGAGGTGTCGCTGCGGGAGGGCCAGCACGCCGAGCTGCTCAAGGTCGGCTGCGCGGGCTGGTGGTACGTGCGGCTTGCAGGTACGTGCGTGTGGAGTGTCGTCCCCTAGCGAGCTATAGTCCCGTTGTGCACTACACGGCGGTGGGCGCCAGCGAGGTGGCCCGTTGTGCACTACTTGTATCCGTGTAGCGACGGGTTAGTATAAGCCTGTTGCCATTTCTACCCGTGGGTGTCGTTAGAGATGACAGACGGTTATTCTGCTGCATAACATCTTCAGCAATATAAGAGTGGAAGCCGAGCATTGCACGATTGGGCCATGCTCGCACCGGTGTAATATAATCGCCACGTGATTATTGTGAACAACGTAATTACATATGCATTTTATTCTCTACCTAAGTATAATATTAAATAATTTAAACAAATAAAAATAAACTGTCACTTAGAATCTATAAATCCAAAATTTTGCATTAGATATACACGAGAGATCCATGTATATTGGAAATATTTATAAAAGGTTTTTTTTCTTCAGGTGGTCACGGCGAGGGTTGGGCGCCAGCTGCTTACCTGGACCAGCGCAAGACATCGCGCTCGTCGAGTCGGTCACACGACCGGTTGCACGACCACTAAAACTTAACTCTACTCAGTATTGGCAATGACTTGTGATCTTTTATTGAATTTGATCTTAACTCCACCTATAGGAATCTAAGATCGTATTAACTAAATCACATAATATTATGGCTGTAAAATGGATCGTTTCATATGACGACCATTTGTTGTGTTATTCGGTGAAATTGTTCAACAACTTGTTTTGCATTCGATAATTTTGATATCGAAAACTTTTGGTGTTACGATTTTTATGGCATGAAATGCATTTTTTTCATACGGTGCCTGATTTTTCAAGTTTTATCTGTAAATAAATTTGTGGTATTTATAGTTTCTTTTACAAATATCATTGAAGTTATTTTTATACCTAAAGTGAGCCTTACACATTATAAACAAATTTAACAGTAGAATTTTGCATTGTAATATTATCTAAGAGTCTTAAAGTAGCAACTAGAGATTTTAGACTTACAATGGATTATCAGTATAAACAAGAATCGACCTTTATTTTTACATTATATATTACTAGCTTTCCGCCCGCGGCTTCGCACGCGTGGGCCACTAATTTCTGTACTTTTTGGAGGCGACAACAAAAGTTTAAAAAAAATATGGTTGAAGGACCGCTTATATATGCGCATCTATAGCTTTTTTATAATTTTCTATGGAAATTGGTTTGACCAAAATCTCACAGTGCGCGCGCCTCTTCTAAATACAGAAAATTATAACCGACGCGAGCGAAGCCGCGGGCGGAGAGTTAGTTATTTTTTGAAGGTTTTAGAGCATTACTTGAGTGTTTTAATGTCTTAATCGATACGTTAAGAGTATAAAAATGCATGTCCGCAACTCAACCAAAATCTCACATTGCCACGTGGTATGACATTTTCACGACTTTAGAAGCGTATATCTCAAAAAATATTTATTTTAGCAAAAAACACATTTAGAAACCTCCATTTCATTTTTAAAGACCTATCCAATGATACCTTATTTAATTATGTACTCGTATATTTATTTTTTTAACCCCCGTTTACATGTATGGGAAGCCACCCCTAAAAATATTTTTTTCCAAATAAAATGTAGCCTATAAGTTGCACCTAATTATGGTCTATCAACATGTGAAATTTAACCAAAATCTGCCTAGTGGTTATTGCGTGATTGACGAACATACAAACAGATAAACAGACAAACAGACAAACAGACAAACAGACAAACAGACAAACAGAAAAAAAAAATTCTAAACATGGATTTGGTGTCTATAGAACATACATATTGCATACCAATTACTCTTTTTAAAAAATATTCAATGTACAGAAATGGTTTGGTTACTGCTTTATTATATGTATAGATAATTAAACTTTCGTAAGTACTTACCAATTTACGATATCGATATCGTATATTTTACGCTGACAGAATACCTATTATATATTAAAAAAATATAAAAAAACAGAAGGTATTTTAAATATGTTATTTAAACGGTGCCAATAAAATGTATACACTTGTTTATTGTTTCAAACTGATAATTCTTTGAAGTCCTATCTTGTAATGTCTCACGTACCAATTTTAACAAGCGCCCTCTCTCCCACTTGTTACTGTTAATATACAATAACATTGTTATTATATGTAAATGTTGTTCTTAAAGCTTTATCGTAATTAGTGGTAAATGTCTGCACGAGTATCCAAAGCTATGTAGTGGCGTAGGACATTGTTAACAGCCGTTCGTTTCGTAATTTTGTAAATATTGTTTAGATGTAGTAATTTATTTGAAAGCTAGATGAGTTTGACGTCTCAAATGTCCATGACAGATTCTGTAGATAGAATAATTATTATATGTTCTACATTTCACGATGCGACAATCATCCTCCAAAAATTTTCTTCCTACAGAATTTTAAGCATAATAATTTTAAATAAGATAATATACACTTTATAAGCGACAATAATTTTATATATTGTACGTCGTGAAATGTAAAGTTTATATGGTAGGATTCTAAGATTTGTAGCTATCTAAAAGTGTAAAGGTTTCATATCCATGTGTAATCATATCAATGTCGCTTTGCGTTGAATATATTTAAAATATATTTTAAAATAATTGTGAGTGAAACGCTGGTGCATGTTTGCTTTTTGGTGTTCAGAATACGTACTAGTCCATATACTTTATTGTCGGTGTTACAATTTGTTTTTCATGTGAAATCAGTAGACTTGATTTTAGATTTTAATTTATACTTATCTCATAGAATCATTTCGAAAACGGCATTTTCTTTCAAATTATACATTGTAATTCCAATACAAATGAACTTAAATACATGGATTTTTGCCCATTTCCTCAGTTGTTTTATTTTATTTTATTCACTGCACCCAGTTTGTTAAAAAAAACATTTCGCCTTAATTCACATCTTCAGCAAACATTTTCTTCAATTAAAGCTTCATACGTTAATTAAGTAGTACATTATTTAGCAACATTTAATATATTATAGAAGTTTAACTAGAACTCGTATCTTATTTAGTCATGTTTTAAAAAAACAGTTTAGGTTTTATTTTACCTACATAAATAAACATAAAAAATAACATTGTTTGGCTGTGAAAATCTCAGGGATAAGTGAAATTATTTGTGTTTATAAGATAATAAAATTACATGACAATGTATTAATACATCAACTCATTTTTAAAAACAACCTATGTTATCTCAAAATAACAAAATAAATATAGAATAGAAAAAAAATTAATCTATTGTGTACCTACCTCTATATACTGAAATTATCTCACTTTTACTCTTGTAGATCTATGATAATAATTATAGTGTATTATCAAAAATATTATAAACTAAATTAGTAACCGAAATCAAACATGTGACTTTATAGTCAACAATATGTCAAATCATTAAAGAGAATATTCTAGATAATTGCCTTAAAAAGTAATTCAGAAGTCATCCAAAAATGTGGGTGTAATAACTTGTTGTTCATACCTTCATTCACATACCTTGCATTAGTGATTAGACCAGTAAAATATGTAATTTTCTCAGCAAATACCTCTGATCGCATAAAAAACTGCTAGATTTTTTGTTAAGATTTATGTAGGTATATGTTAACAAAAATCTGGCGCATATGAAAATAATTTACCTTAGTTTTCTCAAAATAATATGCAACATTTCTGTAATTTTAAAGTCTGCAATTTACTAAAATTTGATAGTTCACAATGTTGACTTTTTAGAATCATAATATATAGTGATTTATCTGAAGAGCAATACTAAATAATCTATAGGAGCATTGTATCCTTAATATACCTTTAAAGTTTCAGACTACCCTCTTAGAAGATATTATCGAGCTTAGAATTTATTGTAATATTTAGAACCAAATCTATATGAAGTAAATGTATACTAATGAAATTAAATGTTTTAAGATCACACTTGTATTTACTTTTTTACTTTAAGAAATAACCTTGCCAATATTATGTTTGCTAAAAGTGAGTTTTCATTTGCAACATGATAAGAAAATGAAAAAAAAAACAAAAACCAGTATTCATGATTCCATTCCACTGTATTTGTACAAAAAAAAATTGTCTCTAAAATAGATTTCACTATTAATCAGAAACAGTAAATATTATAAAACAGTCACCAAACCAATCACATTTAAAGAAGTAAGATTTGTACAAAACATTTCAGCTTATAGATAAGATAAATGCCTATAAAGCAGATCTAGCTCTGTTGAAGATGCGGGTTTTGAAAATGTTATCGATCTTACTGAACACATCATCAGCTGACTTGGAAGCGTCAACTCGGTAATGCAGGCCTTGTCTCATATAGTAATCTACTAAAGGAACAGTTTGTTTGTGATATGTAGCTAATCTGTTTTTGAGAGCTTCCACATTGTCATCTGAACGTCTTATCAAAGGCTCCCCGGTTACATCATCAATCATTGGTTTCTGAGGAGGGTGGAACTCTTCGTGATAACTCCGACCACTTGGAGGATGGATCAGTCTCCCGGTGATTCTCCTCACAAGTAAACTGTCTTGGATACCAAACTCAATGACAGCATCTAAAGCTGTTTTTCTCTTGGCTAAAAGCTCATCAAGCTGCAAAAAAATAGAATAAATTTATTTTACACAGATAGATGGATGGAAAATTCTTTATTGCAATTATTTTACAAAGACGAACTTAACGCCTAAATGGCATTTAAACTTAAACTCAAGTTTAAGGCAAAGGTGAAATACATTATAGTGTAATTATTATAATAAACAAACACTTGTTGAAATTAGTTTTAAGTAACTGATCTATTAAGTATAATATTTATTATGAGAAGGTCAAGACTCTAAGAATATAGTAATATAGTCACAGTAACCTCCAGAATTTACTTATCCACTTTAATTTATTCTAGCAAGAACAAAAAGCTACCCTTCTTGTAGGCTATATTTCAATGTGGGTAAAGTTGATAATAAATTTTAATGAGTAGTTATGGATAACAAATATAATATTATAAATTACTTTTACATACTTTCTGAGCTTGGGGCACACTTCTTGGGAAACCATCTAATAAAAAGCCATTTTTACATTCTGGCTGATCCAAATTTTTGTCAATCATGTCCACAACCATATCATCTGAGACAAGTTTTCCTTCATCCATAACCTTTTTCAAGCGGCGACCCAACTCCGATCCGGAGCCTACCTCCGCTCGCAACATATCTCCAGTTGATAGGTGACATACACAATATTTTTCTTTCAAACGCGGTGCCTAAAAATATAATCAACAGTGAGTATTCAACACCTTTATCAATTAAATTACATAATAAAGTAAATATTGACGGACTCTAGCAAAAACAACCAATTTGATAAGAAATCTAAAGTTCAAGTGCACCATTTTTTGAACGTGTACTTTCGATTGTTTAAAACTTACTTGAGTGCCTTTTCCTGATCCTGGTGGGCCTAACAGGACCGCTCTAATACCTATGGGGTCTGCATCTGGCCTAGGTTTTACTTCAGCAGCAGTTGGAGCCATTATTCTGAAATTATAGAATATAGATGTTTCAAGAATGAGCCGAGCCGAGTAAGTTCATAAGTATAACAATGATTTGTGTTTACTACCAACAATCATGTTATTACCTTAATCAAAATGTAC
The DNA here is from genome assembly GCA_001586405.1 of Phoebis sennae. NCBI lineage: Eukaryota > Metazoa > Arthropoda > Insecta > Lepidoptera > Pieridae > Phoebis > Phoebis sennae. The sequence continues at coordinate 423,238 of LQNK01000484.1, read as the reverse complement.
ATACCCAAATCAAAGTTGATTACAGAATCTCGTAGATAAATTGGCTAAATTAGTAGATCATGTGCTACTCCCCGTACAGCGAGCGGTGAAGACTGACAGTGACGTATCTTGGTAAAGTGTTGACATTACGAAAGCAACGTCGATCCCCAATTGTCACTGTCAATGTGTGGCTGATTTCTGCGGGTTGTACACTAATCTTAAAAACAATAATTTACTCTATCTATTAAAACTTATAATAATCAGTGATATCTCATTATACAGTATTAAGAAATCTTATAACTATACATGAAATGGTTAAAAAATATGTATTCTACGAAAAATTTAAATGTGAATGTTGAATGTGTGAAAATGAATGACGTCGAAACTACTGAACGGATATTGATGAAATTTTGTATATTTATTAGGGTTGAATGAATGAATGAATGAATGAACTCTTTATTGTGTGTTACAACTTATACATAAAACTTAAAAACTAAAAATATGGTAATATAACACACAAAAGGCGGTCTTATCGCTTAGAGCGATTTCTGCCAGACAACCTTTAATGCTAATGCAACCTTTAATGGGTTGGTAATGCGGTAAATTTTATTAATCTATATATTCCGAATACCGCAGGCAGAAGCCAGTATTTCAGATAATCATGTAATTTAAAATAGGAAAAAGTAAATAGAATTTATTAGTATTGTTTCATATTATCAGGGCCGAATATTAATATTAATGAAAATTAATACCCTGATTATTACTGATGAAAATTTTGTAACCGATGTATAATATATAAGCATCGTTAATTCAAAACTCTTTCTTAACTTTTAACAAAAGTCATGTTTATCAATTTCTCAAGATAAATGAAATAAACACAAAATACAAACATACATTAATAACATACACAATAGTTATTATTTATATTTTTATAAAAAAACAACAAACATTCCTCAAAACTTTATTCATATAAAAATTATAAATCAGTTTGACAGATGTAAAGAAATACAACAGACATAAAATGAAAATAATCTTCATCGTTATTTATCTGTACATCCGTTAAATTTGAGTAGGCAGTTTCGATTTCCTGTAATGACGAATCAAGAATTTCATCACTGTCTCTCGTCGTTTCAGCCCACGAAACGCGTTTTAAGCTTCGCGGGCTCTCCTTCTTTTTATCTGGAGCTGGAGTGGAGTGGGAAACGGGCGAAGGAGGTTTCTTGGTCGGGGTTTGCGCGCATTTATCTAAGAAATGTTTGCGGAGAATAAATTCTCGCATGGAATCTTGCGAAGCTCGTTTTGGCGGTGGAGGAGGGGGTAAGGACAGTTCGTCGTCCTCCATTTGAGGGTTTTCTTCTTTTCTGACTTCTTCCAGCCTTTTAATTTCCTCTTCGTTGGCCGCTAATGGCCAAGCGCCGAATTTATTTCGCGCCAAATGCGGTCGATTGTGAGCCGCACACAGGATCCTTTTACGCACAAAATCGTGATAAACGGTAAGCTCGGAGGCTAGCTCTCGGCGAACCAGTTGTTTGTGACGCGTCGGAACGCTTCGATCGCGAACTGCTAGTAGTGCCTGCAACAAATTAACAATAGTGAGGATAAGTTGCAATAGCTGCATTTATACCGACATGAATCTTATTGGGATTATGTCTTACAAATTTTTGATTATAAAAAATTTACTAGGCAGATTTTGACAAAATTTTATTCGAGGAAAGACCAATAGTAGGTGCAACTTATAGACTACATTTTATTTTATAAGTTATGCGGTATCTATATATGTAATCGGGGGATAAAAAATAAATTCACAAATATAAAATTAAACGAGTGTCATTATCATTGACTTAAAATTAAATAAAGGTTTTTTCTAAAATAAAAAGGTGACGAGATATACGCTTCTAAAGTCGTAAAAATGTCCACAAAGTCCACAATTTCGTAGGCCAATTTAATGGAATTTGTCCAAAGTTGCTAATCTCCCTAACGGCAAAGGATCGCCGATTAAGTTCCACGTTTCATTCTAAGAAAACTGTTTATCTGCTATTATTATTTTTATTAGTTTAATGACCTGCGAGGCTAAGAGAGTGAGTGTGGCCTGCAGCGCGCCTGCGAGCAGCTTCTCGCTGGCGGGCGGCAGCGCGCTGGCGGCGGACGACACGCTGGCCACGGACTCGCTGCGCAGCGCGCGGCGCGCGTCGCCCGGGCTGGCCGAGCACGAGCACGCGCGC
>LQNK01000484.1:406991-421011 GCA_001586405.1 Phoebis sennae | reverse complement strand
CCGCCGCCCGGCGAGCGCGCGCCGCTCGTGTCCTCCGTGTGGTACGCCTGCACATTTTATTTTATTATTTTAAAGAAAACTTACGGCTACAAAGATGCTAAAGTTAACATTTTCAGGTACAAATAAAGCCACTAGTCTTCACATATACGAACTATCAATAATAATACTGGTAGGTAGTACAATTGTCAAAAGTGCTCCAATAATTCAAGCGAATTCTATACGTTAGATGTTTTTAAGATTTGACAAAGAAGTATTGAAAATGTCAATACCGGGAGGGCTGGTATTGACATTTTCCATACTACTACCACGTCAGCGGAAGAAAAGACAGAACGTTTCTACGTTACTTTTACAATACTATTATCATCTCAGCCTCAATCCTCCCCCCTAGATCCGGGCTTAGCTTAATTGGCGAATTACAAATTCGGCCGAGCTCGGAAGCTACAACCCCTTCGAAGGAAAATGGCAGAATTGGGCGCTGGGGGCCTTTTATCCCAACCTTATCTTTAATGCATTCCTATTCCTTCCCTTATTCCCCTAAACCACATTATATTCCTTAAGCTAACAATGCACATGACCCTATTACTGCAACGGTAGTCATTTAACATCAGCTGAACCACATGCTCTTTTGCCCGCTAACTATTTGAAACTCACTAACATATGAATTATAGCCCAACATAACTCTATAAATAAATGAGACGTCACTTACATGATTCAAAGACCTCGTCAACAAGCAGATCACAGATAATATAGTCCCAAAGGTGAGCTGTGGGAAGTGTTCGTAGGTAATCTTCGGTGCTCCAAAGTGCAACTCCACCAGCGGCTGCCAGCGCTCCAGGTCAAGCGCTGGTTCCGCGAGAAGGCTCAGTAGTTCCGGACTGAACGACAGCAAACTGAGCGTTGCTAGTTGCAGGATTTCTAGTACCCTAGAAATTTGAATTTTTTGTAGCGAATCGTTGCACTCTTCAATAAAAGTAATTAATCTCAAAAGAATTAAGGTTAATTACTTTTATACGTAGATAAATCCTAATTGTAAAAAAAAATCATCAGAGTAAAAAATAAGTTTATACATATAAATACTACTTTTGAATCACTATCAACAAAAACCACATAAAATCTTTGGGTAGTTTTACAGATCTATTAGAAATCTCTTTGACTCTACAGATAGTAGAAAGTGATTTTGTTTCATATAATGTTGTGATAATAATGATGTTTGAAGCATTCAAAAAGCAGCATTGGTTTTTGTAACACTAAATTCAAATTATAATTGACTCATATAGTTTTAACAATTGAGTAATGCTATAACATGCAATCAATGATATGTTACTAGCACGCTAATTTTGAGATTTCAAACGGATACATGTATATCCACACTCCCTTGGTTACGAACGATTGTTGAACGGTGGCTAATTGTTACAACAGAGCTATAAAATGCCTTCGTGTGTATTGAGAGAGTGCACAAACCATTCTGCAAATAAAAAATATAAAAGGAAAGTATCATATCATAGGTAAGGACTCGAAAATAAAGTTTCAAACTCAATTATTTGGCGATTGTCAAAAGACCACATTGTCATTTATAATCGCATTTTTTCACGGTAGTCTTGTATAAGTATAACATATCTAATATCTATACATTATAATATAACTTATTATCTATGCACACCTGTGTAGTGCGGCGGGCGCGGCGGGCGCGGCGGGCGCGGCGTCCTCGTGCGGGTCGGCCGGGCGCCGCGCGCGCAGCATCAGCGTGCCGCACTGATGCACGCATGCGCTGATACTGCGCTGTATATACACGTTATAGTCATTATTATATTTAATCTTGTTTAACTATAAATAAAATAAATTAATATTTGTTGAAAGTATATTGTAGGCTGTTTTCCTTTTTTTGTGGAAGAATGATTCCTTTTAAAATTAGACATATAATAAAACTGTAGAAATTAAAATTCTGTACATTAAATATATTTAAAAAATAATTAACGAGGGGTGTTACTGAATAAATATAGGACCTAACAATATGGTTAGAACTTTTATGTTATTTTTTACGATTATTGATAGATATTTGGAACTACTTCAACGCAAAAATTCTCATAAACTTTACTTTGTCTAGTGAATTGTTATCTTGAATAAGAAAGATTAAAAAAAAAATCATGCCACTGACTCGAACTTACCATAATACAAATTAACGAATTTATATTCAAAATGCGCCATCTCGCCTCATACTTCACAAGTTGCACGATTAGATTAAGCGTGGACGCGCACAGATTCAACGCATCGATGGTGTACATCTGACGAGGAAGTAAAATAGCCTCCACGAGATACTCCAAATGAACTCCTACAAAAGTGATAGCATCACTGGCAAAGAACTCTCCATGCTTCATCACCATCATAGATATAAAATCCAGACTGTATCCGTAGACCCGCCACCATTCTTGAGGCGACCAAGCACCTTTTTTTCCATTTCCGTTCGCTTCAATTTTCGGTGGCAATAATTGCATCCACAGAAATTGATCGACGTCGCTAAGTAATAAATCTTTGGAAAAGGGACCTCTGGCATACGCTGTTAGACAACGTAAAGCCGCCAACGACGTTTGATAGTGACGTCGGTTTTGCAAACACGCTTGTAAACAACAGAGCAACTTGTTAATAAACTTTGTCGATTGAAACCATTGCGACAGTCCTGTGAATACATCGTCATATAGATCCAGACATTGTTCGAGCATAGCCAGGGAAAGGACAATAGGTGGTATTTCCTCGCTTTGCCCATTGACTTCTTTATCGACCTCCATTTTAGTGTCATCTCTGATGAAATCGAAGAGTTTTCCCAATTCTAAACTGTTAATATTTGTCACTGACCGAATTATGCTTTGTGCGAGAAGGCTGTTGGCTTTGATTTCATAGTCTAAGCTGCTTATAGCCACTGTTGCTATAGAAAGAATAGCCCGAACCGCTCTGGGATGTAAGCATTCATAGACAATAGCTACGTTCGTTAATAGATTATCAATTGGTTTTGCACTGACTTTCCTATTATCAAAGCAGTCTTCTTTCCAGTTAGCTAGCATTATAACATACAATTCAGCTAGTATAACGACGAGTCTGCCATCTTTGAGATCATCCAACTCATGTAGAAGTGCACTCAGACATGGCGCGACCATCTTGGTTTTGTGCGCAATATTCAGACTAAATGGTAGGCATTTACAAAATATTGTCGTAAAATCTTTCCACGATGTCAACAATCCTAACCAAATTGGAACTTTATCCGTTACTTCTTCATCGACATCTCGTCCTCTAAAAGAAAATATATATTCTATCCATGTATCGAGGTGTTTTTTGTTCGTATCGAAAAACTGCTCTAAAACTTCTTTAAAATTGGGTTCAAGATTTTCTCGCGAAACGAATAACTCAATTCCTAAAACGTTAAATATTTGGCTGTAAGTTCGCAGGTCAGGTTGAATTTCGCTAAATAAAGGGCTAGTCATGTGTTCCCAAAATTTCGGATGTTCGCGTAATTTTTTGACAAGAATCTGCATGTTGTTTTTCCAAAGGGCATGAAACAGAGCCATAATGCAACCGAGAAGCGGACTGTGAAGTAATTTGGCATCCTGCGAAAAGAAAAACAAATAATTAGTAAGTCAGTGGGGACATTTCAGTAGAAAATAATGTGTTATTTCTACTTACAGACTTAACAGTTTCTAAGTAATCAGCCATGTAACCCAAAATCCCCTCAAAGCTGTCATCAAGTTCAGTCTTTTTGGCGTCTGCTTTTTCCTTTTCAATTGCTTTGGCCTTTTCGTGATTCATCATAAAGAACGCTTCAGTAAGGCCGGGTTGTTTCCCGACACACGTGGCCACGAATTCAAGTATGGCAACTTTAAGCTCTATAGTTTCGTATTCGTCACGTAATCTGTCAAGGAACATGACTCGAACTTGGTATGCAGTCATGTCTAGTAATGCAAAGAGAGACATTTGGAAACCCTGAAAATGTAATTTTTATTTTTTTATTCAAAAGTGAGTACTCAGTTTCTTTAACCAAATAAAAATTATGATTTGATAGGTGAAATTTGTTTTTACACAAGTAAAATTTATCAAAATGTTTACATGTGGTTAAATCATTGGAAATTTCTGAAGATAGAAAAAATATAGATAAAATAATGATTAAAATTTAATTTATTCACTATTTTATATTGAAGCAATAAGTTAAAAACGTAAACTCACATCAGCAAATCTCTTCAAAAGTCTACAACTCAACACCGACAAGCTTTTGTTGAACGCATGATTAATATAGCTGACCACATTAGGTACGACTTTGATCCTATCCACTTGTTTATTTTGCGCAAAAATAAGGTGCTCTAGTGGTGTCACTTCATTATTATCATTTATCATGGATTTCTGTCGGAGTGCCGACATAATCATTGCTAAACAGCGTTGTAATGTGAATGTGTATTGATATGCTGATCCTGATATCCAGTTTGTGTCTTCGTGGATAAGGTTTTCTAGGGATTCATTACCTAAAGAAAATTAAAAAAAAATTAGGACACAAAGACATTCAAAATTCAAACATCAGTCGTTATCTTTGATATATGATAGTATATTATAGATTTCAAAATAAAGGAATAAAAACTCACCAATAGAAACAATTTTCAGCAATTCCAGGGCATTCTCTGTATATAGAATGCCGTGAATACAAGTTCGTTTCAACAACATAACTGATTTACTATCCGTCTGTTGCAGAACCATTGTGAGGTAATTTGCACACTTATTTATGAGTGTTCGTCTTTCTGTTATGGAACTATACCGCCAGCCGTAAACATTAGGGAATACTTCTCGAAGGATTAGAATAAGCCCTGGTAGCAAGATCTCTGTTACGATCCGATCGTCATGTGTCACCTTAAACCATCAAGACACCAAAATTAATATTAGTGTTGATTAAACTTTACCCAATATATATCCCCAAATGCAAAGCAATGATTTGTTCACAAGTGAATGATGTTTTTCTTTTATTTTAGTTAGTCATTATGGCATAGTCAACAAAATATACTAACCTTTTTTCTCAATATTCTCAAATTATTAAATTATTTTCTAGGATTTGTTTTAAAGCGAGTACTTTCATTTAAAAGTATTTTATTTCAAATGTATTCTGTCTAAGAATATTTATTTATCTATTAATTAATTAGCTTGTATTGACTCATATACAGCATGAATTTTTGAAGTGGTTACAGGGCCAAATCCTGAACTATGAAGTATATAAAAAAATGCTCAAAAGAATCTTGAGGCTGATTTGTGAAACAATACAGGAGGATACAGTGAAATAATACAGGATATGTATTTTTTTACAAAATCAATTGGTCTGTTTCCTGGCTCCGAAATTATTTTTTCTAAAAATGATGCAGATTTACTTTCTGCGGCCTCGAGACCCGTTTAGCATTATTTGATAATTCTCATACTTAAGGATTTGGCCCTGAAAGTCCACTTCAAAAATTCACCCTATATATTCACATTACCTTATGGAAAGCGCATAACAAATCAATATAACTCGTAAGGAACTGATAGGTCCCACTTGGCTGCTCAATAGAGATGAGGTACGAGCCCACCGCCGCTGAGTCCAAAGATACACCATTTGCATATTCAACATGGGAAAGCTGACTTTTTGTTATGCGAGGTAAGAGGCCTGTGTTTATTAATCTGTAAATATTTATGAGAATCATGTATTTTTTTTAATACAGTACATCTGATATAAAGTAGAGTTTAGAGTTCCAAAGGCACTTTATTGATGGGTTTATATGAGCTTTATAGTTAACCCGTTGATTGGTATAAACAAACAAGAATAATTTTTATTTAAAGAACTTATTTTTGAATGCTAAATTTTTATAAAGCTACCACTAGTCCAGAAAGTTTTTATACCCATAAGAACTGGCAAAAAAAAGAAATGTATTTAAGAAACAATAAGTCTGATAGAATACAATTTAACAAAAAAGATAATAAATATGTGTATTGTAACAGAAACTCAATTAACAAAGCACGCCAAATGCCACATTATAAGTCACAATTATAACTTACCGTAAATGAATTTCCTTAGAGAACAATGGTGTCAAAGCGATACACACATTAAGGCATTCAACTAACAACTGCAATGGGGGAGTTTCTGCTCTCATGAACCTCAACAACACATCAAACACACCTTCACTCGGCCCCACTAAACTCTTAGGTATTTCCTTGTCTGCTACTAGAGCCTTTAAGATACCCTTCAGTACTTTCGTACCTTCATACACTCTTTCTAAGGACACATTCACATTGTAATGCCCTTGTTTTCTATCTAGAACTTTCTCTATTTCACTATTGAACACAGTCCAGTAAGAGATAGGTGTGCGTAAATGTATCATAGTGCCTTCTTTACGCTCTAAAATAGTAGCTTTCGATCGGGCTTCTACGTGATATGTATTATCACCGAGAGGGTAATAGTCTCTACCAATGATTGCATCCTCAGATTGTAGCGATATAACAGGCACTGAATTGGGATTGTATATTTCTGTGTATACAGGCAAATTTTTGAGTTCTGCAATAAGCTGAAAAAGTAAAATTCATAAAATTTAGAATAGAAAATATTTTCCTTCATTTTACAGAATATAATATAATAAGTAGCAAATTTCTAAAAAAGTCGACATATCCTAATACGCATCTCGAGCATACGTCAACTTCACTTAACCTCTGTCAATGAAAATTTACCTTCTGAGTCAGAAAAAAACTCAACTAACTGACACACACATTCTTTAATTTGATCTATTCATTAAAATATTATATTTTTAAGTTACTTCAATCATGAATTTTCAATTGAAATTAGTCATACGTCATATTTGACGTAACCTGAGTGGAAGTAAAATTAAGGTAACTTCTTAGAATATGGGTATTAGTGAACACAGAGCATAAATATATTATTATTATAGTTGTTAATACTCACATTTCTAACACTCTTCTTCCCTGCTTCAGCCAAACCAGCAGCCAAAATTGAAATTGCATTAAAATTAAAAGGAAAATATTCCAATGCTGTATTCCACAGAGACACCACACCAATATTATCTTCTCCTTGTTGCATTAACCAAAATTGCTTAGCTAGTGTTTCTGATTTGAGTAATTCTGCACATAGGTGCATAACACCAGGCTGACAACTTATTGTACCATCTCCATCAAATTTGTCACAAACCTCGTTCAAAAGTTTGAATATTCTTTCTCTGACTATAAGGGAACAAGGTGAATCATCCTGTAAATGGTATTAAAAATATGTTATGGACACAAGTTAGGTTTAAATCTTGTAAAATAAAAATGTCAACAGAAAAATATGAAACAACAGAATCAAAAAGTTTTAACAGAATATGTGTAATTAAAAGATAATAACAATGGGGCAAGTAGTGTTAATATTATCTAGCATTAACAGCCCCATACCTTAATTTAAAGCAATATTTCCATATGAATACAAATCTATCAGAAAAGACAAGAATAAAATTGCTTGATCAAGAATGACCCATATAAAACCCTCATCAACAAAAGAGTTTATAGCTTACATTGAACAAAGTACTATTGAGCATTTGTTGCAGAAACTCAAACACTTTCATTCTCAATGCTATGGCTCCATAATGTTGATACTGTGTTTCAAATAATTTAATGTGCTGTTCACTCTAAAAAAGACACAAATTAAAACATAATTAATTTATATATTAGGGATAATTTTGCCTCTTTTGGCAATATTAATATTTGCAACTTTATTTCATCTTCCAATAAATTATAAAAAGTATTTTATTTTCAAGAGACAAACAATTCATAAACCATAACAATACGAAACAAGATGATGCTTATTCAAATTTATGAGATGCCAAAGATATGATTTGGTTTAGTTGAAATTTTCATAAAAGTACAATGTTATCAATAATTTGTCACACAATATTTACCTGTAGTGTAATCATCATCCAAGTCATCAACATTGGACTCTGATCCATAGACGGCTGAATTCTTGTGAACTCATTTTCTACGGTTTCTTTCACACCTTCTATCCATGCTGACAAATTTTTACTAAAAGGGTTTAAAATATGTGAATAAAAATAATTAATCATAAATTCGGTGGTATATGGATATAGACAAAGACAATAATTTATTTAACACCACAATAAACAAGATTGACAGTAATAATTCAAATTACACCTGCCACATTATAATAAAAGGCATACTTACATTTTTCCATTATCTACAACAGTCATAAACAATCCTATTTCCATGTACATCACTCTCATACATACTTCTCTATCCTTTTCTTCTAAGAGATCATTAAAACCTTGATTTTTACCAAAGTTATGTTTTCTGAACAATTTGAATAAGTTCACAAATTCATCTTGTGATATTTGATGTTCATTAGCTATTAACATTAGGATCTGAAGAATAGCAACTTGTTCCCTTAAATTTGACTTTGCCCATTCTTGCCTTACTGTATCATTATTAAAATCACTTTGTATCTTTCTTGATGGAGGTGCAGACAATAACAACTTTTCAAATTGTGATATTAAAGATGTTTTCAAATTACTTACTCCTATATCATTAAATATCTTATTAAATTGTTCACAATACTTATGATTTTGATCTGACTTGTATTGGATTATGTATTGTAATAGTTTTAATAAAAACAATCTTTCAGCATGATAAAAATTCCAGACATTAGGAGATAGATATGTAGGTCTTGTATCTACAAATGCTACATTTTTCAATGCATTGGCAGGAGTTCCATATGAAATATCACAAAGGTAATGTTTTAAAACTTCCCATATTTGAAAGCAATCTATATCCTGAAAAAACACAACATAATTTAAAAAACATTCTAAGTTATTAAATATAATCACAATAAAAAAACACAACAGGGCAACTCACAATATAATTTTGGAGTGTTTGAACAACATTTAGGAGCTTAGTTTGATCCGTATACTTAGATTGGAGCTGTGTAAAAGCGTTGACTTTTGAAGGCTTGTAACTTGCAAGTCCTTCTTGTAAACAAGTAATAACCTCTTTGTTGTCTAAAACTCTTTTAAGTTCCTCATTTGTAAGACTCTGTGAGGATATCCATCGCCATAGTCTCTTCCAATACCTGTTATTATTATCAATGATTAAATAACTAATTAGATGTCTTGCAAGCAATTTATTCAGTTTGAAGTGCAAAATAATATACTTACGGAGTTGCAGGGGCTGTCATCGTACTTTATTTTTTTTTATAAACGGCTTCTGATTTCCTAACAAAATAACATTATAGTTGTGATAGTTTTATTATTTATTTACCGTAGAAAATGTAACTTTTAAATTAATCACAACTTTTAGGTTAGATGAAGCCGTTAGTTTACTCTGTCAGTGTCACTCATATGTGACATCTTCTTGCCGCTGTTTAATTTTTTAAATATAGCAATGAATTAAAAATTTACCATTTAAAATATTTTATAAGTTAAGGAAGAAAAAAGAGACAAAATATTAATGTTAAAATGTAAGATAAATCCTTTGAAATATAAAATTTTAAATAAAAAGTTAACAAATTCAAAGTATAGTTGGGATTTTTCATCTATAATTTGACTTCGCATTTCGCAAAACTGAGAAGTGGCAACTGGCAACACACTTTTTAACATGGCCGCATGTTGAACGAAACGATTTTCTTTACTGTTTGCCAAATAAACATAAATTCGGTGTTATTTGAAGCGGATATATGTTGATCGACGTGCTGAAGTTTAAAATATATTGTTAAGTATATAGACGGTAAGAAATACGACCAGTAATCAGTGATAACAATATATAGCGTGAATGTTTGTACGAAACATAATTTGTTTGTGTCATAGGCAGCGATCGTTAAGATGATGCATCACCCGAACATGCATCATCAGCCGATGTCTGGGCATCCGCCCCAGCACCTACCGGGTCACCAGGGCATGCCTGCACATCATCAAATGCCGCCGCATCAAATGCACAGAGAGAACAGGCACGTAACATTGACTAGGTAACGTTCGGCTTTTTATTATTTTGTTTTGCTAATCATGTCAACAGCTTTTTACTTTTTCATTCGCTCTATTTGATTATAATTCTTATTTTTACTCAAATACAAAACAAATACACGTACAATATTGTATATTCGACACTGAATAAACTAGTTCAACACCAATAGAATAGTTGCAACCGATGGATATTCACGCATATATTCCAATAGTAAATATAATTGATAAAGATCTCTTGCCCATACTCTCCAGTATTCTAGATTGTGTCAATATTGCAACACTATACGTTTTAAAAAAAATAAAAATATTATATGTTTTTATTTCCCTAAAACCAACAAACATGAATTATTTCATATTGTTATGTCCATGACATCAAAAGGAACCATGAAAATTAACATATTTCACACCTATGTTAGTACAATTTATGACCTGTGTCTGCTTTTATTATGAAAGTTTCATTAAATTATTGACAAATTTAGGACACTATGTTATCATTAATTATTACCAATGATTAAATAAATATGACTAATAGTAGATTGATTTTGTTAATAACTATATTATATAATTTAAATCCAAAATATAGACCCATTATTTGTCTTATAAAATATTTTTTAAATAACCTGCCCTTTTATTCAAAATAAATTATACAACTTGAGTGTAATTTATTTTGAATTTTAGAATAATTTTTCATTGAATCTGCCTAAATCCCCTTAAGCACACATTATGCTAAATAATACAAGGTGTTTTCTATCTTGCTTTATATCTTACTTGAAAAATAAGAATGGCTCACTCAGACATTGACACTGTTCAATAAAAATAAAATCCCTCTGTTTTACCCAGTCTATAGACCGGCGGCTATATTCATATGCAAATTATGTGTAATTTGTTGATATGTGGAGGGTCCTTTGCGGCTCTCTTTGTTATTTAAACTGGTTGTGAATGGAACATATGACTGCAGCTTTGATCCAAACTGATCGAGTACTGTATGTGAGTTTTGTGTTCAGCCTGATATATCGCATCTATTGAACGAACGGCAGTTGGAATAACAGTACCACACCAGGCTGGACACTAAACGGTCCCCTTGAAAGACTTTCGAATTTCTCATGGACATTTTATACAAGACTAGTGAAATTGTGCAAGGTTTTTATATTTATGTTTTAACATTTCTGTTGGGTTATCTATATTGTTATTAATAGTTAATAGTGTTGCATATAAATTTTAGTTTTATGAGTGAAGTGTGTTTATTCAGTATTAAAATTCAGTTGAATTATTTCTTTTTATTACTTTCATGAAATAGTTATAAAACTCCAGTGATGCTGAAAATTTTATATAAGTACACTTTGCTACCTAGACTTATTTAATTAGTGGTTTATTTTAAATTTATTTGCTTTAAACTGGATTTTGGAGACCCATACATGTGTTCTTTTAGTTATTCAGTGAGTAGTCTGTAATTAGTACTAATTTTTAATATTAATTTTAGCTATATATTTTTAAATAGAATATTTATATAAATTTTACATATATTTTTATGTAAGTCTAAGCACTTGAGCTGTCGTCTAGTCACCTGCATGATAGTAATATGGCTGTTCATTTATATTATGTGTGTTCTCTATGATATATAAGAACCTTGTATAATTTGTATGCTGCAGAGTACCATTGGGTCCGTCAGCGGGCGGCAACATGGGCGCGCACGGGCAGATGAGCGGCATGGGCTCGATGCCGGTGCACCATCCGCCGACACAGCGCCCGCCGCACCCCATCCGCGCTATGCACCATCCACCGGCACAACACCATAATGTACCACCGGTATGGTTATTGATGAATAATTTGATACAATTACTTTATTGGTGTATGTATCTGTATGTAAAGTATTTAACTATATAATGATCTCTCATTTCGGTATTTTTCTTGAAAGGCAAACATACCAAATGTTTTATATTCAATCAATTATTATAAATTAATTCAAGTGCATGGTCAAATATGTGCCATTTTAAATTGTGCAATTGTGTCTTGTATCAAACCTGTCTTTTCTATATCAATTTTATGATATGCTACTAATTATTTATTTCTAATACATAAATTGACAAGATTGGTTCGAATATATCGGATGAAATGTAATTTTTCAAATTGTACACCTATGGACAGCAAAATTCATAATAAGTAACATAATATGTAAGCTAAATTTAAAGAGAAAGTTGCAATCAAGCTTGTTTGATACTACACTTGTGCAGCTTAGTTACAAAGAAGTAAGTATAAAAATAGTGATAAAACTGTAACAGCAAACACGTCCACTCCGACGGCCGTACGCGATGAACAGCGGCTACGGGCCCGCGGGCGCGCCCGTGCCGCCGTACCACGCGCCGCCCGCGCACGCGCACGCAGACGCCGCGCACACCACGCACACCCCGCACACCACGCATCAGACCACAGGTGTGTACCTAACTTTCATAATTAACTGTAGCCCCGCGGTTTCACCCGCCTAACTCCTGATCCCGTGGGAATTCCGGAAATGAGAAATTTTTATGCAACATATGTTAAGGTGAAAGAAGACATATACATCTGTGACAACCACATTGGAATTAGATCAGTAGTTTTATGTGATACGCGCCTGAACATACAGACAAAAAATAAATCTATCTACATTTTTGGGTTCTATATTGATGTAGTTTCAACCTTTTGTGATAAATTGTGTGATGAACCCTAATTGTGATAAGTTGTGATTTATTTAATCTAATAATTTACTAGTCTAAGCTCTAGACCAATCCATAATAAATTTACTGGTGAAATGATATAAATAATTTCTACCAAAGTGTTTGTTCTAAAATATCATACACTAGACATTTATCTGTGGGATAAGTTGGCAGTGAAATTACTATGATTCACAGCATGTGAGTAACAGTTTCTCATAGGTTTTAATTTTATGGTCAAAGTATTTCCTATCTTTTAAAATATATTCATTTATAAAATAAAAATTAAAGAATACGTCATTTTTTAAATTGACTAACTCCAATTAAATATGTAAGGTATTTTAATTTATTAAGTGCTAACGGACAAAGAATGTCTTCTTGATTTCTAGGATTTAAGCTTTATCATGAAGATAAATGTTAGTTCTCTGTAATATAACATACTGATAATAACAAAATGATCTGATTTTTAAATTTAGGTCTGTGCCGACCGCCATCTCCAATTAGATCCATGCAGACAAAACTAAGTCCAGATTTTGGTCAGTCATATTTTATACACATTTTAGTGTAGACTGTAGTCTGTTTACTTGTGTCAATGTTTAGATGATTTTATTTTGCTGATTATAATTTAGTGCAGCATTATTTTAAGACAATGTTTTAGCACACTAGAATTCTTAGTTCCCAAGTAGTTTTATTTGGCATTAGATGGAAGCTTATTAGATGTAGATTAATGGCTACTGTGGTGTACAATTGTTTAACCAAAAAATGTGTTCATCATATAAAAGTTAACTTGAATTTATAGACTTATGGCTTTTAGCAATCACATAGTGAATTCTGAAATGTTTATAGACCATTATCATCCCCTCATTATAATGTCTATTAGAGACAAGTTTTAAATGTAAAGACTACAATACTCCCAAAAAAAATAAATAAATTGCGACTGTGAGATTTTCTACATATGGATTGTTATTTCCTATTTTCTGGCTATTTACTTTTATGTTGATCGTAATAAAAATGTACTGTGACTGTGAAATGTTAAGCCCATAGCTATTAATTCCTTTTTAAAATTACGAACCTTCAGAGAAGTTTTTTTTAAGATAATTTTATTCATGAAACAAACATTTAAATTCATAATTCATCACTTAACCTCCTATAGAAAATATCTCACATACTTATTTATATATCACCTGTGAATATTGTCTAACATTATTAACACTATTGTTCATTAAAAAAATAGAAAATAATGTAGTTGCTCTTTTCAAAACATCTGTACAATGAATAAACAATTATTAGAGTTATATCAAATCAACTGTCCATCCGCAGTAACACCAGTGC
>LQNK01000484.1:378670-391577 GCA_001586405.1 Phoebis sennae | reverse complement strand
AAGGGGGGGGGGGGGGGGTGTCTTTTATTGCTACAGATGTCATGCAGCAGAATTCGCTCTCTGTCGCTTTTAGTGTAGAAAATGGGCGAGATATGCATCAAACATAATACATTTGAATGATACATACTGTTGGCGTATAGGGTTTCTTCTTAAAATCAACGTGGTAAATGATGCCGGGGCTGAGGAACGACATGAAGTGGTAGAAGATCTCGCTCTGCTCCTTCTTGCCCGAGAACGACACCACCGAGCCCACGTCCAGCCCGAACTCCTGTATGAGCTCTCCGTTGGCCATACTGTGCAATTGTAGAACACTCTGGAACACATACAAATGCTTTAATACATATGTTACTTTTAAATTTCAGGCTTTCTCTTTTTGGTGCCTGTCTATTAAGTTTGTTATTCCCATCCTGTGTTGGTTGTCTAGTAGAGATTGCTCTAGGCAATAAGACCGCCTTTTGTACTTTTATTTTTTTATCATGTTGATTTTTTATGTACAATAAAGAATAAATATGAAGAAATAATTTAAAGGCAACGATTTTTCTTGTAAATTCTCCAATGTGATAAATTGAACTTGGTTATGACAAAGACGGCCTATTGAATAAAAAAGCTTTTAAGAGATTTAAAACTAAAAAATACTCAAACAAAATCTATCGGACAGGCAATTAAAAGTCTTAGATCTAACGTATATTTATAATTATTTAAATTTATGTAGAAGAAAATTTGTTAAATTACCTTAACATCTCTGACATAATGTAACACAAGTTTGTCGTTGTCTACCGCAGACGCCCAGTCCAAAACGTCGGTGGGGTGTTCCTGGAAAAGAATATGTTACACATAAAGATAATCATTTACGAATAACACGAATCATTTTAAAATCCCTTGAAAATTAAAATGCAAATAAAATTATAACTCACAGCAATTAGTGTCTCCCAGTTTTCCTCAGCGGGGTTGTTCAAGTCGATCTTGATTAGCCTGTAGTTGGGCGCGTTCTTATTCGTGCGGAATATGCACACTGAACCTTCATTGGTTATATACTGAAAAGAAATAATCAGAATATTGTTATAGTATTAAGCGATTATTAGGCCTTCACGTCGGTGTAATTTGCATAGACTAGTATATTATTACATTGTAAAATTAATCAATTATAAAATAACACAAATACATTAAATACTCTGTTTCCAAATAAACTGTATATCTAAGCATTAAATTTAAATAATTTTAAACATTACAATTAATCATAAGATAACTTGAAAAATATGAAGCTTAGCATTAAAAATATGGCCCAATATATTTTTTCGATTCGATAGTTATTGGTTTGAACTATAGTACAGGCTTGCTATAAGCAGGTGTGCACTGTACGCGGGCGGCACGTCCAAGGGTGCGGCAAATCTAGCCAAGTTCCATAGGACTGGCGACGCGTCACCCCATCTTGATTATATTATATAGAGTGAAAAATGCCGCTCCTCGCTCGCTATCATCATCATATTCGTTATTGCACGCGGGCGATCAAATAGCTAGCGACTCCTGCTGTGGTATTTATTCTCATAAAGATAAGCGCTAACAATTTTCACTGTTTGTTAATTCATACCTAACTTCGTATTATATCAAGTGTCGCATACCTCATAATCAGCCTCGAAGTGGTGCACGATCTGCGTGAGCGGCAGCTTGTCGTCGATGTCGGGGTGCTTGGCGAGGTCGGCGAAGAACAGCAGGTTGTCGCGGCAGTCGCGCACCGGCGACACCAGCAGGTAGCGCCCGCAGTCGCTCACCTCCGCGCCGCTGTCATACAATACAAGTTATAAATGGTAGAAATTATATGTAGTAGTAGTTATAAATGGTAGAAATTATATGTGGTAGTAATTACTAATTATAAATGGTATTAATTATAGATTATAGGAAATTATTAAGTGATTTTGTACTGTATAGATATTACTTTATCGATAGTATGTATGTATTTCTGTCTGTCTACTAGTTTGCTTAGTTTGGGTCCAGATGGAGTAGTTCTTAAATGTTCCAGAATATTTAATTATTTTATATTTTGAATTCTATATTTAATTAATAACATACAGTATATACAATTGTTTTAACTTCTTGGATACTATTAAACATAGATTGGAACGAGGTCCACGGTATTGCATCTTTATTTATAGATTGAGGAAACTTGGGTTCGATTCCCGGATAGGGCCAAAATGTTACGGAGATTTTTCCTAATAAAGTAATCTCAGTAGCAGCCCTGACTTAGTTCAGTTGAGTGTTGGTTCAAAACACACATTGTGGGCTGTGTTTATGGAACTGGATTAGATTATAGTATTAGGATTTATAAATTTTGTTGCATCACAGCATTTAAAAACTATACAAACAAATAACGGCATAAACAAATGGTGCAGATAACCCTATACCCGCGAAAATTACCATAACGTGTAGATAATAATATTGAATACCATCAATAATCATATCACCATATGTAAACAACATCATTCTGAATTTTAAATTTTTGTTATGATTAAAACTGCGTCAAATATGGCTTGTATTAAATCAATGACAATTTTCTATTTGTAAAAACGAAATAAGTTACGGGGAGACCTATAACAAACTATATCAAGATAAGCTTGTATTTAATATAAATGTTGTAATAAATAATAAATGTTGCATGGTAAAATGTTGAAGAAATTCCAAGTGAATATGCATTTTTACGACTTAAATATTCTACATTATTTTAAAGAAATTGATGGCTAATACAATAAATTCAAGACATAATTATTTAATAATTTACATTTTCTAATTAATATGATGGAATTATGTATATTTTTTATATTACGATGTCAAACTACAATTTACAAATTGCCACCTACGCACGATTATCTCCCGTCCGAATGCGCGTATTAATATCTCTGTTGATGAAAAAATATAATCAAATCTCCAATAGCTAAGGTTACTCTTAATTTTTTTAATTTACCCTACTATTTAAGAATCTCACTTTCTTAAGAAGTCACTAAGTAACTCGTCTTCTATATAATCAGGAAATAATATAATTTTGAATGTATTGAATAAAAAAGTGTCATCTCTTCGTGAGTAAAGGGAGGTCTCAAATTGGGAGTCTAGTCATAGTATGTGACTAGGTATGTTTGTTCGCCGATAACTTCAGTATCGTTTATCCGTTTTGAATGAAATTTGGACGGCTAGTTAGGGGAAGTTCTGCGGCGTGTTGAGGCGGTGGTAGCACAGCTTCTGGTCGCGGGTCAGCTCCGCCTGTGGGTACCGAAGCTCAGTCACTCACATCCTCCACAGCGGCTCGTGCGGGAACTCCACGACGACGACGTCGCTCTCCTGCGGCGTGTTGAGGCGGTGGTAGCACAGCTTCTGGTCGCGGGTCAGCTCCGCCTGTGAGTACCGAAGCTCAGTCACTCACATCCTCCACAGCGGCTCGTGCGGGAACTCCACGACGACGACGTCGCTCTCCTGCGGCGTGTTGAGGCGGTGGTAGCACAGCTTCTGGTCGCGGTTCACTTCCGTCTCCGAGCCGTCCGTCTTGCCCGTCTGCTCTGGGTATCGCTGTGGACAAGTATTTTGTTAGTAAATATGTGCATTATGCGTTTAAGAGTGGGAAATGAGAGTAACTTTGGCACGAATTGGGCTAATTTTAGCCAGTGCGGCGACGCGTTAGAATACGTGTGGCGCCACCCCATTCTACCCGTGAGTGTCGTTGGAAGCGACAAAGGGTTATTCTACTGAATAACGTCTTCAGCAATACAAGGGCCGGCTCCCACTCTTTTATTGCACGTTATCGTACACGATTGGGTCAAGCTTAGACCGGTGTCATTACCACTCTCCAGCAGAAGATCGGCGTTAAGCAGTATTGCCTGTATTCCCATCTCATTCCTCACCCATCCTGTTCTACTCCTCTCCCAATTTCCTATAATTAATCCTCTCCTTATCCCAGCTTCAGTAGCAAATGATAGTACTAAACATATGATAGTACCTACTAACTACGAGTATCGTACCTTACCTATACTAATAAGGTTAGTAACGCGCATGACCTCATATGTAATCGCACAATTTTATTATTATTATTTAAAAGACCTCAGACCTTACATTACAGTAAGAAACTAAATGTCAAGATGTCAATAAAGTTTAATTGATTTCTCAAGTATTAAATTAGTTATTTTATGATTTTGCATGACACTTAAATGCAAACTAAATTGTTAAAGTTTCCACGAGTATCACATACATTTAATAATATTGTTTCTTTAATAACGGTAATTAAGTAAGATAATACATTGCATATTTGAAAAAAGATTTATTTTTAGCGCATTGATCTAACAGGCAAATAAGGAACATGAATAAATTTTTCAATACCATTTCTAAAATGTACTTACCGAATAAAACAATCCTTTGTTATCTTTGGTCCACGACATTGATGCGAATTTCACTTTTTTTAATACTTCTGGGTAATCTTCACCTGAAAGACAAAGAAAAAGTAACCACAATACTCTATGTATATATATTTTTCCCCAACATATAAAAGACCCTATATCGAAACAAAGACGGGTTTGTTACAACACTTATTACTCGAGATCTGCTGGAGCAATTCGGCAGAAAATTGTGTTAAAAAAGGGAAATAGCTCAGGACCAGGAGAATGACATAGGACTTTTAATACATGAAATCCCACGGGAACGGGCTACGTACGGGGGTGAACCCATGGGGCACAGCTAGTCAAACATAATTTATAGCAGTTAATAGTCATCGAACATTCTCTAAAATCAATATTCCTTGCACATAGTTGACAACATCATACATATTGACATCCGCTGAGGAAATCCTTCGATTGTGTGTAAATAAATAAGATCCAACGATAGGGAAACTCAGACTAAAATATTGACCTTAGATTATAACGACGGGCCTTGCATCGTACCTAGTAATAAATTACCATTCATATCGAGGAATGCTTGACGCAAATAGATGAGCCTATATCAATTTATGATGACATATTGAAAGCGTTGTCTATTTATGCGCATAATAAACGTTTATCAAATTCAGACTTCTGTTTTGAGGCTAACTTATTTGTTTTAAGATACTATTGGACTTTGACCCCCTATTCACAATTGCGAATCCGATCGGAAAGTACTGAAAATCGAAATAAGATTCATACAAATTTCGACGGAAAGCTCTCCGTTCCCACTCAAATCGAATTTGTGAATCAGTGCCCTGGTCCATACTATTTAATCCATAATACTTTTGACTGTTTTACTTAGTCATAACTCTATTTTTGAATAAACGTTTACATGGCTTATTGTTTACAAATGTATCGCCGTGTGTGGGAATAGTATGAATACCTTACAAATCGATGCATGAATAAAATTTCAAATACGCATACACCATTAGCACGTGTAGAATGCGTAATGAATGGCCACTGCGTTAAAGCATTTTTTATTTATTTAGTTTCTTAGTTAAGAAAAGATCAAGCTTTATTACGAAAATTAATTTGTATAACTGGTACAACTGACTTATAGTCTATTTTTGGTTGTATGTTTGAGCAGAATTTGAGGGGTTTTGGAGTCAAAAACCCAATAATCCAGTAGTAGCCCTAAGTCTCTAGTGGTAGGACACCGACGTGCCTGGAAAAGCAACCAAAAAGCAAAAAAAAAAGCACCCTTCTATTTGATCTGTTCCAGTCATAAAGAATTTATGTCCCATGTCGGGTATGAGTTTAGAAATGAAAAGTGTATTTTTAATCGCGCACACACTTAGCTACATTATAGCCACCGTAATCGAAAACTAGTAAAGACGCACATTCAGAAGGAATTTATTATACTAGTTTCTGCCTGTGGTTTCGCTCGCGTTAATTTCAGAAAAAAAAAGTATCCTATTACTTAATCCTGCTAATAGCCTTTCTACACGACATCAAAATCCCTTTAGTAGGTAGTTGCCACATTGCCCGCAGACATGTACCCCATGTGCCATAGATTGGAAGGCGCGGCTCGTTAAACGGAGTGTGGAACGTCCTGTGATGCGTCGCAGTGGCGACATACGCAGGGTTGCTTGGTCACAATTGGCGCCACAAAACTAGCAACCTTAGGAGAGTGGATTCTGGAGACTTTACCAGTTACATGCCTTAAGAGAGACCTATGAGCAGTGAACTGGCAAATGCTGAAGAGATAAAGACAGTACGGACCTGTGGCCACGTCCTTCATGTGTATGGTGATCCAGTCGGAGCCGCTGGCGGACAGGCCGTACGCGAACGTGCCGCCGTCCTCCGTGAAGCGGCTGCCCGACAGCGCCACCGTGCCGTCCTCCGACAGCTTGTTGGGGTCCAGGAACACGCGCGGCTCGCCCGACAGGCTGTCCTGCACGTACAGGACACTGAAAGGGAAAACTCGACTGTTACACTGTCCAATATTGCTGACATGGGTAATAAAACCCACCAACGTGCTACTGTGATCAAATTAAGCTGGCATTCAAAACTCCTTGTTATTATAAGTCCAGGAACACGCGCGGCTCGCCCGACAGGCTGTCCTGCACGTACAGCACACTGAAAGGGAAAACTTGTATTTTACACTGCCCGATATTGCTGACATGGGAAATAGACCCCACCGACGTGCTACTGTAATCAAATTAACCTGGCATTAATAACTCCTTGCTATTATAAGTCCAGGATTACGCGCGGTTCGCCCGACAGGCTGTCGTGCACGTACAGGACACTGAAAGGGAAAACTCGCCTGTTACACTGTCCGATACTGCTGACATGGGAAATAAACCCCACCGACGTGCTACTGTGACCAAAAAAGTAAGATTGGCATTCAAAACTCCAATTGAATTTGTACTATATGATAGACTTCAAAAAGATTGGTACATATTTAAAAAGCATATTATTTGTTTTTTAGGTATTATAGATATACAATTATCTGTTTGTCAAAAGGTTTAATTATCTCCGAGTTACACGTGTTTATGTAAAGAACCAAGTGTGTTTTTTTCGATTTATACAATGGGCGAGTATATTAAACGAGGAATTTACACCAAATTGTATTTGCGAAGCGAATACGCGTGCGTGCGTGTGCGAACATGATAAAATGTTACGATAGGCTTTTGATCAATGACACAAAAAATCGTTTATAAGTGGAACAACGAGTTCAAAGTGGGCCGGGAATGCGTTCAAAACGGACCGCGCTCTGGACGACCATCAACATTTGCCGACGAGGGCCAAAATCAAAGATTGGGTCTTTGAAAATCTTCGTTTGAAAATTAAAGACTTCGCTGATAGTGTTGGAAATATCGTTCAGACCCAGACCAGTTTGAAGATTTTTTTGTGTGTAAAAAACATCAAGACTCGATTAGTGCCAAACGAGACTTGGATTTACGCATACGACCCTAAAACCACCGAGCAATCTAGTGAATACTGTGCAAAGAGTTCGCGGTAAATTCGCTCCTACTGCACAAAGTTCGTTCGCTTGAGACCAAATTCTTACTCTTTCTACTATTTTAAATAATATGATTATTCATATTCATTACTGTAATTTGAGTAACACCACGGCCCGTTGCCTAAGATGATTAACAGTTAGACATAAATTGTGTTATGCTTTTTGCTGTGTACTTTTGAATTTTATTTTAACTTAATGTTAACAATTTAGCTAATAATGATTAAAACATCGATTACATACAGATGTTTACAGCAAAATAAATTGAAAACCGGTTTCGTAGATTAGATCGTGTTCAAAACGTGGCATACACACGTAACGAATAATTGAGCAGAATGATTAATTTCTTATAAATAATTTTATTACGCCGTAATGTGTAAAACCATTCATTTATACGAACGCATAGTGTAAAAACCAGTTCAAAATTGTTACACGGTCTATAGAATTTCTACGATACAACAAAATTCATTTATCCGTAAGGAAAACTTACAATATCTAGAAAAGCGTAAGTTACCTGGTACTAAATGGCATTTAAGGGTTATTGTAAGTGAAATTACGTAACTTTCTAGTTTTAAACCGCTAATGTACAGACGTTTACTTACTTCTGATTTTGTAGACCGCTATTCTTGAAGAAGAAGTATCTGTCCCCTCGTCTGAAGGGGCAGGAGTACTTGGGGTAGTTCCACAGCTCCGTTAGGCGCTCGTTGATCTCCTTTTTCACTGGACACGAGTCGAGGAAAGGCCGGGTTATTTTATTCTCAGCCTCTATAAAGGCTTTGGTTTCTTCCGAGTCTGGGTCCTCCAGCCATCGGTAGGGGTCTATGATCTATGAAAATTTATTCGATGAAAACTTCATTGAAATCGTAACTTAAGACGATATGCTTTTCTCATTATGTAAAGGGTCGAATGCTGAGTCATTATTATTGAGACTGTGATAGCCTATAGATATTTAAACCGCTCTCTAACCTTTAACTTAAAAAATAGTTTTTTTTACCTCCTTATTACATATATAATATACCGACCAAATGGTCAACTTATCCTAAATGCATACAGATAGCGTTACATGGGACGTGTTATATCTTTTCTAGACTAAAGAACATACACAAATTCAAATGGATTAAATATGCTTTGTCATGGACTATTTAGCTAGTTCACGAAACATTAACCTGGATAGTAGTACAAGCTTTTGTTAGTATGCAAATCTGATAGGCTTATGATTGAAAGACTCGAAAAACAAGTTTAATTCAATGGTTTGGTAAGAGGTCAATGAAACCTTTTTTTGTTGTTTTGTTATTTTGGATCTATCGGTAAATTTCTTAAAGTTTATGTAAAACTAGATTTGCCCTGCGATTTCATCGGTGTATATCTCCCATTCCCGTGGGATTTTCAGGATAAAAGTTATCCCATGTCCTTTCTCGGGTTTCAAACAAAACAAAACAACTCTGTACAAAATTTCGCCACAAAATTAAGTGGTTTAGGCGTGACGAATAAACAGATATACAGACATACAGACTTACTTTCGCATTTATAATATTAGTAAATATATAAGTTAAAGTTTAATGGACAAAAAGTAATAGCACAAAAAGACGACAATATATTATTGCTATAGCTTGACTCTTTCTATTTTTATCTAAAACATTTGTGTCATTATTTAGCTGTTCGTCAGTGATCTTCGTGGGAGATATTTTGCTTTAAAAAGATAAGTGTACGCAGTGATTCCTCTAAACTGCGATAAATCATTGCTTTATAAAGATAAAATTTTGATAAAAAATGTGTCCTTTAGATCTAGTTTAATTTACTAAAGCTTATTTGGAATAGTGGTTAAAAAGTTTTTATTATCTTAACAAGTATATATTGTAAACAAAAAGTAATAAAAACAACTCTTACGCTGCTATCTGCGCTCTTGAGGACATGATCAAAGCCGCAGTAATGGATAGTTAATTTTGTACGATAATAGTTTAAATAACATTTGAACTACGCCTACGATCTTGACCACATTTTAATAATAAGATATTTATTATTTAAATACAAGGTAACGTGCAGAACGTGCTTGACAGCCTAGTATAATTCTATTTTGAACATTCACATAAATGGTTAATATAATTTACATACAATATAATCTTGTTTTGTTTTCTTATTTATTCTGTTTTAACAAAACATACTTTTTAATGATTGATGGCTTCGAAATTCATAACATTTAATAAACACAGGCGGCGCCAAGACCATTATCGGTGCAAATAGTTTTAATAAAAATTAAGTTGCTTGCTTAACGAAGTCATTATTTGGAACGGAACCGTTCAGCCATAACATCCATAATTATCAATATTTTTAATCACATCGCGTTTTGTAACTATAGCAATCTGTACTACTATACCGATTACACAGTGAAAAACACGACCTCTGACAAATGAGATACAACGGACCTATAAAGTAGCGGCGATCTAATAATTATTTCCCATTAGAGTTACACTAATTGACATAAGTACGTGTATTTAGCGAGCATTATAAGGTACGCTAAGTATATATAAAACTAACCTTAGTTCCATGATAGTCGTCGACCACGGTCTCATCTCTCCTCGCCTCCGGGTAGACGAAGCTCATGTTCCACGATGTTGAGGACGATGCGCGAGCGCACTGCAAACAAACAGACACTGACACCAGGAAAACATAACTGCTTGGTCCCATCGTACACTCAACACTAACACTGGCCACGGACTGGCCGAAACGAGGGCCGAACTGAACTTATATTCTAAGCAAAACAACGTTCCTCGCTCCAGTAAGCCCTCGTGGGAAAACGTCTTGTGTTGACATTTAAAATATTTTTTATTGACAGAAAAATAGGCATTTAAGAAACGTATACAGCCAGTACTTTTTTAAGTCCGTATTTTTTCCAAATTTCCAAGTTAAGTGTCGAATACACGTAGAGAATGTGGACAAAGGAAGCGTTTTTTTAAAACTATAATACGAATTTAACCTAAAAAAATGATAAATCTTTGATATACTATCTGAAATAAATAACGTATTCTGCGTGGTTTCACATTTAGATTTTCAATACCTAACTATTTGCAATAAAGAATGATAAATAAAAATTCTCATAGTCACGTAGTGACATAGATTGAGCGAAAAGTAGTATAATAAAATAAATAAATTAAACATTCGCTGTCACAAAAATAAAACAAATATTGTTTCTTACATTGAAGCAGGCAGACCCGATTTAATTTTAATAATAATTTAATTTACGTAATTTCTCCGCCAATCACTTTTAACAACACGCGATAAATTTATTATTTAATTTAAGTAGATTAAGCTGTCTCTGTTTTCGCGATCGAAACTGTTTTTACAGTTGTACCTGCAAATCTATGCTGTTCTTGCTCGATAAATAATAGACTTTAAAGACAGAATGACGCTTTTAATCAAATGTCTGTACATGTAGAAAACTTTGTTCATTTGTTTGTTTGTTTAGTCGTAATGGATAGGCTCAAAAACTACTGAATCGATTTTTAAATTTTTGCACCATTCGAAAGCGACATCATCCACGAGTAACAAAGGCTATATTTTATAGGCTATATATATTACATTATACTACGGGAGCGAAGCAGCGCGGATCAGCTAGTGAGTTTATATAAAAAGCAACTCTTATGAACTATTTAAATCATTAAATCGCGACTCGCGACATTGAGACGCGAGTTATTTGTACATCAATGTGCGCTTTCAATCACATCAATTCATTACATTTTGTCATATTAAGTGCATATATTTTTGTCCAACTAACTCTTCACAAAAAAGAGTCAACTTAATATACACACACACTAAACTCAATATGAGATAAAATGCAAAATGTTTAAGTTATTCCTTGTGTTAAGTTTATGAAAAATTATAGTTTATGTTAAGTCTACACACAAAACATAGTATAGTCTAATGCAATGTTTAAAGAATACAAACACAATACAGAGTTGTACAACCATGCGCATCAAAAAGTGTATTAACCAAATTTTAAATAAAACATTTTCTAGGACAATTTAATTCAAGTGGTTTTCTTTAGATCTTTTTTGTTTATTTTCACTGGTCTTAAAATCTTTAATATTAAATGGTCAATGTTTCATACAACATTTAAATATAAAAATTGGGTCACAAAGATAAAAGATGACATGAACTTATGACAGTTTATATTTTAATAATAGATAATATGATAAAAACGATTAGTGATTTTGGTTGACATTATGATTTTAATCCTTTGAATGTTAAAACTTGTAAACAAGACTTCTTACATTTTATTAAAGCAGCCAATTTGTAATGCCAAACCTGTCCCAGTATTGCCAAAGTAGCTATAAATTTATAAATTAGAATAATGGTTAGCGGGAGATCAGGGTAACTGAGGTTATACTAATACAAACATTGCTACAGGTAATTTATACGTAGAAATAATCTTCTTTCAAGTAGTCAAAGATAACCTTGTATATAAACCATCATAATCAGTCCGCAGAATTTATTTAGCCTGTTAAAGTGAATTTTTAATTTTGACAAAGTTCCAAAAAGATGTTTGAAATCTGACATTTTTTCTTCAAAAATAAGATTAACAAACAATTTTTAACTTCCAAACATTTTTTTTGTATCAAATATGTATATGTCATATTTATAATAATAACAATTCTTTATGTATCACTGATTCTGATTAAGGTTTGTAATATAAAACATTACAACTGTATTATTAAAAATACTTACCAACTGATAAATTAAAAAATAAATAGGTGTAAACACTAAAATACAATTAATTTCAGTGTTGTTCATACCTAAGCTATTTAAGTACTCATAACTGTTATCAAATACACAGTCAACATCAGTATTAACTTACTTAGAAGTATGAATGTTTTCCTTCATAGATTAGATGAATGTAAATAAAAGGATACATTTTGTAGTAATAAGGTTGTATAGTTATAGTTTCAATTTCAATGTATTAAGTTGATAGAAAATTTGAATAAATTTTCTCATGATCTATTTGTACGAACACCCTTTCTTATTTGAATTTTGCGGTCAAATTAAATCTGTCAAATGATAAGGACGGTGTAGGCGTAACCAATGCACTCGTCAGTAACTTATTTGAATTAAAATATAAACCAAATTATCACACGTATAAACTAATAAACGTGGCTACATTGTTTTACGTTTATAATTGAATACCGCCTTTTTATAAATTTATTTTTAAGTCCGTTAAATCAACAAAACCATTTGAACATGAATATTTAATGAACAATACATACCAATATCTTGCCAGTGATAGTTGCTGCAGACGAATTATTTACGTTAGTATACAACTGACTTTGTTTGATTGTAAATACGGTGAGATTTGCAGAAAATCGGCGATGATTGGCAAAAAACCGAAGCACCGACATGCAAGCTGACAGCTTTGACATTTCTGATAATGTTGCCCACATTTTAGTGATGTAGGCCAGCCGTCGAACGTAGACTTTATTTGATAAACTTCATTATAGTACTG